>BLSH010417460.1:54449-84308 GCA_018402905.1 Glandirana rugosa
ATTTGTTCGGCCTCAGTCCACGCGGAGAACTCATGGGAGCCAGAAAACAACTTTCATGCCCAGGAAATGGTCAGAACTTTTTGGAGAAACAATCCAGCCAAGAGCGCCCAGATGGGCATCCGGAGGCTGCCCCTTGGGGGGGCAATGTCAGGAAAGGACCGATCTCTGCCTTTCTGGCGGCTCTATTTCAGTCAGCAGAGCCCTGCAGCTGGTGTTGTCCGCTCTACAACGTTCCCTGGACCTGTGAGCCCCCGGTGACTACTTTCGTGTGATTTCCTGTTCCTATGACCCCGGCTTTTCCCTTGGACCTGTTGATATCTGCCCGCACCTGACTCCGGCTTGTTTACGACCATCCGCTTGCCTGCTCCTACTGTACTTCTGTTGCCAGCACGTTGCCGACCCTGCCTGTACCCGACCACCCGTTTGCCTGATCCCGTTGTACCGCTCCGCCTGCCAGTTGCCAATCCGGACTGAACCACTACGCTCCTGTCTTGCACAAGCTTCCTGGACTTCTCCCAACCACCTGAAGTTTGTCCAGCCCTCGTGCCCCCCTGTGCTCCAGAGCTCCCTGTCCACACTACCAGGGGTTCTCGAACCAGGGCCGCAAGAGAGGTTGCCCCCCCGCATAAGCCAGACTCTACCACCAGGTACGTGACACATGCAGAAAGCTCATCTGAGGATCCAAACCACAGGCAACAAGTACAGAAGCTAACTAGTACTGCAGATGGCAAAACAGTATATGGGGCACAGGAAGTACCTGCCATGTGGCTCCTAGAGACTTCTCTTTGCACTGTTTGGGAGAGCTTACAGCAGTACATCCAGGACTATATTCCTGTTGAGGAGTTCCTGTTTGGAATCTAGTTACCCTTCACATTAAAGAGGGTGGTTTTCACCCTGAAGGAGCAGATCAGATTTAGAGTCCTCCATTACAGTTTTATTAGAAGTTTTTGGAGTATCCCAAGGCTCACCCTCACCCTATCCCAATTCTCTCAGCAAATAAACTGCAAAAAAGGCATGCACGGCCTGTTTTCTGACTTGAGTGACTGTAAACTACTGTGTGACTGGTTGCTATGTGCCTATCGGGGAATATGACCTGCGACCAAACACTCGGACCACTCCTGGGTTTGTGTTACATAAGCATAAACTAGGAAAAAAAGAGTCCCAGAAATAAAAAAAAACTATAAAAAATGTCCCTTGGGTTAAAGGGGTTAAAGGAGTTGTAAAGGTAGAAGGTGTTTTATCTTAATGCATTCTATGCAATAAAATAAAAAACCTTCTGTGTGCAGCAGCCCCCTTCAGCTCCCCTAATACTTAAAAGACAAGGAAGGAGAGGCGCCTCTAAGTGTAATATGCAAGGCATTTATTAGGATCAATAAGATTAAAACCACTCACAAAATCCTTGGTGATAATAGCATGTGAACATAGTCCAATGGCGGCGTCACAATCGCCCTGGGTCTTGGTGCAGTAGGAGACTGTAACCGCTGTTAGTGAAAGCTGTTCCGGACTGTGTGGATGGTAGTGGCCGGCTACTTCCAAAACGAGACTTGAACAGCAGATGGGACCAGACGCAGGCGAGTGACGTCACGAACAGTGCGACGCATTTCCTAGGCGATTGGCCCAGCTGACAGGAGAGCCACGCCTCTTCTTCAGGCTGGACTAATTTTCAATAGGACAAACTGTTTATATCTTGGAACGGACAAGGGGAGGAATGGATGGATCGGTAGCAGCACAAGTATATAATGCTAACAAGGGTATTTGTGGCAAAGGAACATATAAAAGAATAAAAACATTATTGGACAACATAAGTCAGAATATAGACATCTATAAGGCTTGCACCCTGTATGATAAAATTAGAGCCAATATAGATAGGACTAAATGTGAATAAATAGCAAGTCATGATAATACTAATAGGGAGCTATCTTTCTCACTCATGCGAACAAATGCCATGAGTAAGCCAATAAATATATAGTAAATACGAACAAAACCATTTTATGCATATATAACAAGATTATACATAAAATCATGGTATGCTAAAAAAGTTATTTAAAATGAGAAGGTCTATTAAAAATATGTATATATAAAAGAGATATATATAAAAATATATATATATGAGGAAAATATATAAAAAAAAAATGTTAGTGAGAATTCATATGTTATGTGTGATATGTTGTACTGGTCACGTGTCACATATGTGTGCAAATAATAGTCCCACGCTTCTCTCTACTATGGAGCATGTGAACTCCATTCGCAAACACCATGCCACGGATGACAAAATCTCACACATAATTCACTAAGCGTATCTCACAAGACCAATAAACATGGGAGAATATAAATGAAATTAAGATATCTCATACAGTAAAATGTTGTGCCCTAAAAAAATATACTAGAAAAACAGAGGGGGGGAACCTAAAAATTCAGAAATGGTTCATAGGAGTTCATCACACATGAATACATAGACACTCACCGGCAAAAACTGACGCATACATTGCGTCATCGTGCCCGCATGTAAATTGTATATCCTTGAAATAAAAGTTGGATTTACAAAATCGAAGATGTTTCTATACTTTCCTTTAAACCGCCAGGTGAGAGGACATCTAGGGTGTAAATCCAAAAGGTTTCACGGGCACAAAGTTTTTTAAAATGTTCTGCTTCTGGAAGAGAGCCGGGAATCTGCTCTATAACCCAGACCCTCAAACCTTGTGTGGATTTTTTATGTATTTCTAAAAAATGTCTAGGTACACTGTGATAATCTTTTCCTTCTTCAATGAGTCGGATAGTGCCACCTACGTACAGCAAGCCACATGGGCACGTGAGTCCATACACTACAAAATTCGATGAACAGTTAAAAAACTGGTTAAGCATGTATGTTTTTCCTCTGGTCTGGAAGGATGATTGACCATGATTAACAAAGGCACAGGTTTTACACAGGGCCTTGCGGCATTGAAACATGCCCACTAGTGGAATTAAAGTTGGTATGGTTGGTTCAGCCCTAAGTTTTTTAAGATTGCTCGGTGCAATCTTCCCTTTGAGGTTGGGGGCTCTACGATAGGTCACACGAGGATCAGAAGGTAATGAATCTTTGAGATGGGGGTCTTGTAACAGAATGTTCCAGTGTTTTGTGAGTATTTTTTCCATTCTCCCATGTTGGGAATGGAATGTGGTAAAAAAACGGAAGGAATGATTATCGACAGCACGTTTATTGGGGGGCTTCCCATCCCTGTACAACTCAAAAGCTTCTTCCACCAAGGAATCAGGGTAAGCTTTATCAAGAAATGTATTCTTTAAAATAGCACCCTGAGAGACATAATCCTTGGTAGATGTGCAATTATTCCTCAACCTACAGAATTGTCCCTTGGAAATGTTATTTATCCATGGGGGATAATGGCAACTCTTATAATGTAGGAAGGAGTTACCTGCCGTAGGTTTGGTGTAGTTACGGGCCAGGATATGTTCTCCTTCATGGTACAATTCGAGGTCCAAAAATGCCAAGGAATCAGGACTGGAAACATGGGTGAAAGATAGGCCATGGGGGTTATTATTGCAATGGTCCACAAACTGGCCAATGAGATCTTGGGAGCCATTCCAGATGACAATTTTGTCATAAATATATCTTCCAAAGAAGACAATGTTGGCCAAAAAGGGATTATTGGCAAGGATGTATTTTTTCTCCCAGTATCCCTTGGCCAGGTTGGCATAGGACGGTGCAAAGTTAGCCCCCATGGCCGTGCCCTGTGTCTGTAGAAAGAAAATTTTCCCTTTCTTCCTCCCAGCCTTCTTTCCTTAGTCATTATGGATATAATAAAAGAAATAGAAGTATGTAGACATGAGACTTTAGACAATCTATATACAGCACTCCCTTGCTCCCTGTTCTCTGATAATATTCAGAGCTATCTAACAAAAATCGTCATATCCTCTGTGGGAAATTCAAACATCTAGAGAGACTTATCACTTCCACCAATTTCCAATGGTGGGATAGGTTTTTTCTAAGAAAATATTGTGATACCAAGATCACCCCTAGGGGCCTGCGGGTAATGAAGGAGTGTCCTCCTCAACTTGATTCATCATTACAGAAGGAATGGTCTGCCATTTCTGAATTCTGTACCATCAAGTGGATGGCCACTCTCATTTCCCACAGAAGCCAAAAAATTGACAAGTTTACCCATTAAGCACAGATGCTCTGTTTGGACATCACCGAGTTTGGGATGCCTGTCCCTAGCACCTGGCTTCAGTCACTAAAGCTTAGAACAAAACGGGAAGAAGACTCACTCATTCAGAAAAAACTTAAAAAGTTCAGAAGGGATCTGGAGGACTATAGATCTGATCAGGTGTTTTCCTGGAACAAAAGATCCACAAGATCCCACCCGTCTCTTGATGACCATATTGATGGCAATACGAGTCGATTGCCACATAATCACATTTCTTCAGATCCATCATATATCCCGCCCCTTATGACCATTAAACTGCCCTCCCATCTCACTTGTCGCCCCTCATCCTTATCTTCCCCACTTACATCTATATCAGGCACCACAGTCTCCAAAGATAAGAATAATAAGAAGTCCAGTAGACTCACTTCTCGTAAATCTCATCAGCTTGCTGCACTCAATCAGTTTTATAACAGAGGAACAGTAAAACACCCCCGGCCTATATGTCCTACCAGGGTCTCTGTCAATAAAACTTCAGCCTCTGTATTACTTATCTCCAATGATGGTGAGAAGAGTCATCCCCCATCATTGGCGGACCATCCCCTGAGTTCTGTACCTCCTTGCTCTATACATACCATCTCTGACAATACGTACACCACCTCGGCACCTGGTGTGTCGCATACCTCCTAAACACCAGTATCTGATACCCTTTCCGTTTGCGCTAACGGTCATGACAATATGACACCTTCCACATCATCTAGGTGTAAGATGCCCACGCCAGATGTTTTATGTGTCCAGTCTACTGATAACACTACAGTGACAGAAACTATGCAAGCTTCTTTTTTAGTGTCCAGTCCTCCCCTCGCCCAACCCAGAAAAAGAAAACTTTCAGGAGGGGATGTAGAGGAGGACGATCTAAAAACAAACCTTCACCTTCCCAAGTCCCGCAGACAATAAAGATTTTTAACTTATCTTCCCATACACTTTCCACATCAGAAACCACCCTTTTAAGTCGTGGCCTCAATTTTGCCCCCACAAACCAACCAAATTCCTTTCAGCTTTTTAAGGATTTAAACAACTATGTTAGAAAACTAACTTTGCATTTTCGCATCAAGGATGGTAAATGCACATCTAGTGCACAGTCTCCGGTCCTTTCTCCCATAGGGCCTGGAACTGAACCTGAATTTGATTTTGAATTTGACAGTGATGTGCTAGAAACCCTAGAAGCACTGTCCAGTGATCCTGACACTTTACATCTTTTTAAGCAGCACCTAGCTACATCCCCCCCATTGTACACTCTTCCCTTAAACCCAAATCCATCTTCTTCCCTACCAAGTCCAAGGGACCGTACATCGAAAGCTTCTATAGGGTGTTTTTTTCCGACCTTAAAAAGCTCTGTGAATCTACCTCAAAAAAACCCAGTAATCTATCTCCTGCAGAAATATCGGCCCTTGATCAGTTGAGCAAAACACACAACTTGGTGATCAAGACAGCGGATAAAGGAGGGGTATTGTGATCCAGGATAGAGATGACTATGTGGCTGAAGCCAATAGACTTCTCGCTGATCGCACCACCTATACACCACTGCGGACAGACCCTACTGCTGGATTTGCCCAAGAAGCCACTACATTGGTCAAGTCTGCACTAAAAAAATCATTAGCAAAACAGAGGCCTCCTTCCTCAAGAATTTTTATCAGATTCCCTATTTTTACCACCTCCCAAAAATCCACAAGAGTCTACAGAACCCACCCGGTAGATCCTATTGTGGCAGCTATGGAGAGCGTGACGACAGGGTTCAGCCAATATGTTGATGCCTTCCTACAACCTCTTGTGAGTGGGCTGGCTTCCTATATCCGGGATGGGTCCCATTTGATGGAGCTCATCTCGTCATATAGATGGGAGTCTTCATACATGTAGCTGTCCCTGGACGTCTGCTCTCTATATACATCCATTCCCCATGAATACGGACTTGTCGCCCTAGAACACTTTCTTGCCGAGGATCCAATGATGAACCTTAGGCAAGCTAGTTTCATTCTAGAGGCCACTCTGTTTTGTTTAACACGCAACTATTTCTGCTTTGATGGCAATTTCTTTCTACACACACAGGGCACGGCCATGGGGGCTAACTTTGCACCGTCCTATGCCAACCTGGCCATGGGATACTGGGAGAAAAAATACATCCTTGCCAATAATCCCTTTTCGGCCAACATTGTCTTCTTTGGAAGATATATTGATGACATTATTGTCTTCTGGGATGGCTCCCAAAATCTCATTGGCCAGTTTGTGGACCATTGCCATAATAACCCCCATGGCCTATCTTTCACCCATGTTTCCAGTCCTGATTCCTTGGCATTTTTGGACCTCGAATTGTACCATGAAGGAGAACATATCCTGGCCTGTAACTACACCAAACCTACGGCAGGTAACTCCTTCCTACATTATAAGAGTTGCCATTATCCCCCATGGATAAATAACATTCCCAAGGGGCAATTCTGTAGGTTGAGGAATAATTGCACATCTACCAAGGATTATGTCTCTCAGGGTGCTATTTTAACCACTTCAGCCCCGGAAGGATTTCCAGCTTTAGGACCGGAGCCCTTTTTGCGATTCGGCGCTGCGTCGCTTTAACTGACAATTGCGCGGTCGTGCGACGTTGTACCCAAACGAAATTTGCGTCCTCTTTTTCCCACAAAGAGAGCTTTCTTTTGGTGGTATTTGATCCCCTCTGCGTCATTTCTGATCGCCGCTATAAACAAAAGAAGAGCGACAATTTTGCAAAAAAACCCAAATTTCTTACTTTTTCCTAAAATACAAATCCAAAAAAAATATAAAAAAACATTTTTTTTCACCGTTTTTGGCCGATTTATATTCTTCCTCATATTTGCGATAAAAAAAATCGCAATTGGCGTTTATTGATTGGTTTGCGCAAAAGTGGTCGCGTTTACGGATAATGAGAATTCATTTTTGGGGTTTTTAATTTTTATTTATTTTTTACTAAAAATGGCGGAGATCTGCGATTTTTTGCGGTACTGCGATATTTCAGGGGACATGTCGGACCATTTTGACACTTTTTTGGGACCATTGGCATTTATACAGTGATCAGTGCTATAAAAATGCACTGATTACTGTGTAAATGCCATTGGCAGTGAAGGGGTTAACCTGCAGGGGGCGCACTAAGGGTTAACTATGTTCCCTGGGCGTGTTCTAACTGTATGGGGGACTGCATATCTGGGTACGTGAAGTTTCACAGCCTTCACGTAAAGGAAGGCTGTGATCACAGCCCTTCCCCCTCACACAGAGCGGAGGTCCGTGTTTACATACACGGACCTCCGCTCATTCGCTCCGGGGGGGCCATCGCGGGTGGCCAGCGGCAATCGAAGCCGCCGCACCCGCTCCCCGGCCCCCCCTGGAAACGGTGAGCGCGCGGGCGCGCCTCCGGCGGCGCGCGCGCGCTCACTAAACTCGTTCCCGCAGCCGCCGTCGTATGAGGCGATTTGCGGGAACGAGCCACTTTGCCGGCGTCAGATGCCGATCGGCGGTCGGCAAGTGGTTAAAGAATACATTTCTTGATAAAGCTTACCCTGATTCCTTGGTGGAAGAAGCTTTTGAGTTGTACAGGGATGGTAAGCCCCCAATAAACGTGCTGTCGATAATCATTCCTTCCGTTTTTTTACCACATTCCATTCCCAACATGGGAGAATGGAAAAAATACTCTCAAAACACTGGAACATTCTGTTACAAGACCCCCATCTCAAAGATTCATTACCTTCTGAACCTTGTGTGACCTATCGTAGAGCCCCCAACCTCAAAGGGAAGATTGCACCAAGCAAACTTAAAAACCTTAGGGCTGAACCAACCATACCAACTTTAATTCCACTAGTGGGCATGTTTCAATGCCGCAAGGCCCTATGTAAAACCTGTGCCTTTGTTAATCATGGTCAATCATCCTTCCAGACCAGAGGAAAAACATACATGCTCAACCAGTTTTTTAACTGTTCATCGAATTTTGTAGTGTATGGACTCACGTGCCCATGTGGCTTGCTGTACGTAGGCCGCACTATCCGCCCTCTAAGGTGTCGATTTGGCGAACATCGTAGACTCATTGAAGAAGGAAAAGATTATCACAGTGTACCTAGACATTTTTTAGAAATGCATAAAAAATCCACACAAGGCTTGAGGGTCTGGGTTATAGAGCAGATTCCCGCCTCTCTTCCAGAGGCAGAACGTTTTAAAAAACGTTGTGCCCGTGAAACCTTTTGGATTTACACCCTAGATGTCCTCTCACCTGGCGGTTTAAATGAAAGCATAGAAACATCTTCGATTTTGTAAATCCAACTTTTATTTCAAGGATATACAATTTACATGAGGGCACGACGACGCAATGTATGCGTCAGTTTTTGCCGGTGAGTGTCTATGTATTCATGTGTGATGAACTCCTATGAACCATTTCTGAATTTTTAGGTTCTTCCTCCCCCCCTTTCCCCCCCTCTGTTTTTCTAGTATATTTTTTAGGGCACAACATTTTACTGTATGAGATATCTTAATTTAATTTATATTCTCCCATGTTTATTGGTCTTGTGAGATACGCTTAGTGAATTATGTGTGAGATTTTGTCATCCGTGGCACGGTGTTTGCGAATGGAGTTCACATGCTCCATAGTAGAGAGAAGCGTGGGACTATTATTTGCACACATATGTGACACGTGACCAGTACAACATATCACACATAACATATGAATTCTCACTAACATATGTTTTTTTATATATTTTCCTCATATATATATTTTTATATATATCTCTTTTATATATACATATTTTTAATAGACCTTCTCATTTTAAATAACTTTTTTAGCATACCATGATTTTATGTATAATCTTGTTATATATGCATAAAATGGTTTTGTTCGTATTTACTATATATTTATTGGCTTACTCATGGCATTTGTTCGCATGAGTGAGAAAGATAGCTCCCTATTAGTATTATCATGACTTGCTATTTATTCACATTTAGTCCTATCTATATTGACTCTAATTTTATCATACAGGGTGCAAGCGTTATAGATGTCTATATTCTGACTTATGTTGTCCAATAATGTTTTTATTCTTATATATGTTCCTTTGCCACAAATACCCTTGTTAGCATTATATACTTGTGCTGCTACCGATCCATCCATTCCTCCCCTTGTCCGTTCCAAGATATAAACAGCTTGTCCTATTGCAAATTAGTTCAGCCTGAAGAAGAGGCGCGGCTCTCCTGTCAGCTGGGCCAATCGCCTAGGAAACACGTCGCACTGTTCGTGACGTCACTCGCCTGCGTCTGGTCCCATCTGCTGTTCAAGTCTCCTTTTGGAAGTAGCCGGCCACTACCATCCACACAGTCCGGAACGGCTTTCACTAACTTCTTAGAACAGTGATATGGCTTCTCCCCGCTAATTGATTGTTTTCACACACAGTTTGCAGATGTTCTTAGAATAGTGATATGGCTTCTCCCCGCTAATTGATTGTTTTCACACACAGTTTGCAGATGTTCTTAGAACAGTGTTATGGCTTCTCCCCGCTACTTTATACTTTTCTCACACAGTTTTAAGATAGTCCACAATACATCCACCTCCATTTTTGATTTTTTTATGTTATTTTTTAAATTATTTTAAGTTATTTCCCTATCCCCATTTCTTTGTAGGGCACTTGTCCGACCCTTACCCCCATTTCCCTTCCTTTTGCAGACCTCTAGGACTTTCCAGGACTTTTTTACAGCACTTTTCAGAACTTTTAGTAAAATTACCAGAACCCCGGACCCGAACCTGGACTTTTTTTGAAAAGTCCGGGTTCGGGTCCAGGTCCCGGACACCCAAAAGTTTGGTAGGGACCTGAACTTTACAGTTCGGGTTTGCTCAACTCTACTTATTATGAATTATAATAAGCTATTATTTTTTCAAATGTTCTTCCTTATTTCTGACCTTTGCAGTGTGTGACTGTATATATGCATACTGTATGTATGTGTGTGTGCATACTGGGTGTGTACATACTGTGCTTATATTGTATGTAAACACACAGTATACATACAATATACATCCAATATACACACAGTATATACACACCCAGTATGCACACACACACACATACATACAGTATGCATATATACAGTCACACACTGCAAAAGTCGGAAATAAGGAAAAACATTTGAAATAATAATAGCTTATTATAATTTATAATAAGTAAAAATTATAAATTAATAACTTATTATTTCAAATGTTCTTCCTTATTTCCGAATTTCGGAAATAAAAAAGAATATTTGAAATAATAATAAATAACTAAATATAAGTATTGAAATTTTCTTGAAAGTATGACTATTAATGCTAAATTTCATATCTAAGTTCATTAACAGCCAAACTTTCAAGGAAATTCCAATACCTATAATTTAATAGTTATTAATTAGTTATTATTTCAAATATTCTTAGTTTTTTCCAATTTTCGGATTTCCGAATTTCCGAATTTCGGATTTTCGTCTGTTCCAATTGCCGAATTTCCGAATTACCGCAATTGCCGAATTACCACGAATTTCCGAATTACCGCAATTGCCGAATTACCGCGAATTTCCGAATTAACGAAATTGCCGAATTACCACGAATTTCCGAATTACCGCAAATTTCCGAATTACCGCGATTCGAAAAAACGAAAATTCGGAAAAATTCGGAAATTGAAAATTCGGAATTCGTCCGAATTGCCGAATTTTGCAAAATTCGGTAAAAACTAAATTCGGAACGAAACGAATTGCACAAGCCTAATGGGTATGTAGCTATTTCTATCCATCATTTTAAAGAAGGCGTTAGTATGTAGTTCTCCCTCTTTGATCATAATATTCAGAGCCAAAAATTGGATCTCTATAGGGCTAATATTAAAAGATAGTTTAATATTACGGTCATTGTTATTAAGATGACCAATGAATAGATTCAGGGATTCTACATCACCGTCCCAGATAAATATAATATCATCAATGAACCATTTGTAGAAAACAAGCTGGTGCCAACCCTAATTAAAAATAGTCTCCCATTCCCAGAAGGACATAAACATGTTAGTGAGGCTGGGGGCAAACTTTGCCATTGCCACACCTTTTATTTGCAAATAAAATGTCCCTCCGATCCAACAGAAATTATGGGTCATGGCAAAATGTAACAGATCCAGAATGAAATGTACTTGGGAGCTGGGAACGTGGACTTCCTGTTCTAAATAGTACTTCACAGCTGACATGCCATCTGCATGAGCAATGTGGACATATAAGGAAGCAACGTCAGCTGTTCCAAGGATCATCCCTTCCCTAAATTCAAAACCATTCAATTCATTAAGGACATGTTTAGTGTCCCGGAGGTAAGCAGGTGTCTGTACCACCAGCGGTTGTAAAAAAGAATCAATGTACTCCCCTATGCGGGCAGTCAAATATCCTATACCACTGATGACCGGTCTACCCGGGGGATGTATGGGGTCCTTGTGGATCTTGGGTAGAGCGTTTGTAACAGGTATTCTTGGTACCTTCGGAACTCTTTTTTATTTAGGATACCTTGTCTGTTTCCCGTTTCTATCAACGTTTTAAGGTCTTTAGAAAATGACTGTTTGGGATTACTTCTTAAGGAGAGATAGGTGTCCCTATCCTCCAAGATCTTAAACATCTCCTGTACGTAGTCTGCTTTATTAAAGACTATGACAGCACCCCTTTTATCTGGCGGCCTTGCTAGTAGATCTTTTTTCACCAGAAGACTATTAATGCCCTTGGTTGTTTCTCTCTCCTCCTGTACTTTCTTAATATTAACCTTCTCCAGATCTTTAGTCACAGTATCTTTGAAGACTGAAATATGATGATGAATCCCTAGAGGATTAAATAAGGATGCATTCCTGAGATTAGTATGTATAAAAGGAGTCGGTTGATGCATAGTTTTGGATATAGGGTTTTGTAAAAAATGCTTTTTAATGCTTAATTGGCACGTAAACCTGTTGATGTCAACAAAAGTTTGGAACTTGTTTAACCCAGCTTTAGGTGCAAACTTTAGTCCTCTATTGAGTAAAGTAAGTTCCTCTTTAGTTAACTCTACAGAACTAAGATTAAATACTCCATTAGATAGTCCCTCATTCTTTTTCTTCTTGGTCCTGTTGTGTTTTCTCCCTCCTCTCTGTCCTCTCTTCTATCCATACTTCTCGTTCTGTTGGCACCCCTCCCAAAAAAAAATATTGTTATTGTTCCCGACCCTATGGGAGGGTGTGTAAAGGGTTGCGTGAGGTTGTGAATCATGTCCTCTGTAATGGTCTCCCTGATAGGGATGAGGTCTTCGGTCCTCCCAACCTACTCTTTTGGGGGTACTATTCCCATATCTAGGTGGGTGATTTCTGTATTGGGCCTCATCATTCCTGTAAGGACCACGAAAGGGATTTCCATCATTGGTCCTATGGTGATGAGGTTGCCATCCCATAAATCCACCTCCTATCTCCTCCTCATCTTCTGAGAGAGGATCAAATCTATTAAAGGTTGGTATTTCGTCAGAATAATACCTATCCCGGGGATAAGGATGGTACTCAGTGTAGCTATATTTCCTATGATGGTATTGACCCCCTCCTGTGGTTTTCTTCTTCTTCTTTTTTGATATTTTCACAGGGGACCAAGTCCCAGATGTTAAATTTGTAACCCTCTGGGGGGTTCACCACTAGCAGGGGGATCCACCATAGTACCAGCTGCAGGGGTAGAAGATGTTTGCCATTTAAACACCAACCCCTCTTTATAGTCCCTTGTGTCTCTCAGAATTTTTTTCTTTTTCTTAAGATGTTGTTCTTCTTCTGTCTCTAAAAGAATCTTATTAAGTTTTTCAGTTTCACGTAAATAATCATTCTGGTCTTTGAACGGAACAAGTTTTTCTCTAGTTGTATTAATGTCTGCATCAAGCCTCAAAAGTTTCTTCTTCTTTTTAGGGACACCAGCATCATTGAAAAACTTGTACCATTCCATCTCATCATTGGGACCATCTTGTTCCAGAGGTATGTCCCACCTCAAAGATCTCGGTACCATGTTGGCTTTAATATAATGCTCCAAAAGGGAAAAATCCCAAGATGTTCGAATCTCAGAGGTCATGACATTTTTGAGATGTAAGAATAGCCCATGGACCTCAATGAAGTTGTCATCCTCAACGGACACCATATGAGTCTTTCTTACTCTTGAGGATCTTGCTTCAAAGATATCCATATCAACCACAGCAACTACTAAGGAAGAGAAAAGAATGTGTGTGTATCTATAAGCTGCCTGATCAAAAAGTGTTAACATTCATGTGAAAAGAGAAAGTGCATGATCAACACTAAAGGCAAGAAAACGTATTGTGAGCAGCAAATCAAAAGAGTGTAACAGTCTCTAAAGTTCAACAAATGATAATGAAATGCAGCGCTCATATAAAATGACTGTAAAGTACCCTGTGGGGCCACAGAAAACATCACCACACCATATGTGACCACAAATAGTCTGAAAAAAGTCCAAGAAATGACAATCCAGTGAAAACACAAAAATCCTGCTGAATCCTATAGGGTATATCACAAGAGGGGTATTCCAAAAGATGTAAGGTGGCAACTCACCGGATCCCCAGGCTGTGTCACCTAAGAGAACAGCAAACACGCTCTAGAAGTCAAATGTAGTAATGGGTCATCAGGTGTCTCCCCTCTTGATAGAATCCCCATGGTGGATCCAGAAAGATAAATGAAACAATAATAGTGCAGTATGCCAAAACTTCACAGGTAAGAAGCAAGGAAAACCATCACCAGACTTATATTGTGCATTCTGGACCCTCTCTAGGATAAAGTGCTTATGGAGAGTGGCCTCCCCATATGTCACAATTTGAAGAATTATCTCCCCCTTACCCTGTCATAGGCACTGTTTGGCATCTTGGAATAAAATGCTGCAAAAATTATAGTGGGCAGTAGGAACTTATTGAGTATGATATCCTTTGTGGTGAAAAAAGCAATACTACTTTAATAGATTTTTCCTTAGCCACCTTACCTAAATCTTTTCTTGAAAAAGCTGATGTTTGTCTTCTAAATGGTCTGGACTGAAGCAACTTTGTGGACGGAAGCACAGACACAAAAATTATTAATTAGGGGGTCCATATTGATAATTATGATATGGGCTGGTTGCTGCTGGATACTGTTTCATATTGTATCTTGCTTTCTGCTTTATGCACATGTGTTTCATTGCTGCTTTTATGTGTTAGTTTCCATTGATAACAATCATAGCTTGTTTTTGTTGTAGCAAGCCTTTTTCCCTCTATCAAAAAGGTTTACAAATTATTGGTAGACCTTACATTTTCATGCAAGGTCCACCGAAACTGGCTAAAAAACAAAGACACCCTCCCATAGTAAGAAATCATGAGGCATAAGCATAGAGCCAAGGGAACCAGAGGGATGCTGTTTATAGGTGGGCATTCAATGTCCTGGCCACCTTGCCAGAGCTTGGCCCAAAGAAACTAAATGATGCACACCTATAAAAAAAAACAATTTGAGGAATTGTGCCATGAAACACAAAAATGGCAAAAACTTGATCTCTTATATATTTTGAGGCTCAAATAATTTTAACTTTGCTGGGCAAACCCATGTTCACTTCAAAATATTAATTGAAGTGAAAGAGAATAAAGAAAATAAAATTGCCCTACAAACAGAGATTCCCTGGGTCTCCAGAAATTATACCCATCTAGTAATTCAGCCCATTTATATACCTGTTTATAAATAATAAAAGTATTTTACAATGCAAGAATAATAAGCATATTAAAATTTACATGTTAATAAAACATTTTATTTGGATCACTGTCATTTAGTAAAGAGACAAAAAGATTTTCCATGAACACTTGGGAGGCCTATGGCAAACGATATTGATATCCTTAATGCAAATACTCTTAGCTACACATGCTATGACATTGAAAATGAATTTATGGAACATGCACAGCATCTCCTTGTGTTAATATGGTGTACAGTCATATAAATTATGCATTCCTTTCTTACTGTTTTTAAGCAGTACAATCAAAACACATAATGAGTTTGTTTGTTTTCTTTTCAGTCTCCCAGCTGAATGTCTCAATATGCAAACATATGACTTTTTTTTTACCATCAGAATTTCATCAGCATACAACAGACATCTGAGAGCTATGTTTTCTCCCTTCATTCTAATTAATTATTACAACACTGATCAAAGCTTCCTCCTGCTTGGACTACACAATGAATGGTATCTTCAAATGAAAACAATTTAGAAATTCAAGAAGTCAAAAGAAAAACACCAATGTTAACGTTTAAACCTACTTTTTAAATAGATTCAATTACTTTAAAGAAAGAGAAGGATGTCACGCAAAATAAAATTCCCTTTGGATGTCATCTGTTTGTAGTCTGCTTCCATTATTATTCTTGCCACACCAGAAATATCCTAATAAATTGCACGCCCTGTGTCTTAGCTGCACCAACTGTAAATAAAATAAAGGATTTTATCAGTCTTCAAATCTCAAAACAGATTTGCTTGGTGTGGGGGAGATCACAACATAGCATGCCTTCTGAGGCTCAGACAGGTATTAAATTCACACCCTGGAGTAACTCAGCCCTACTTCATGAGCACTCCACTGCATCATGCTGGGACATACTAACCAGACCTGTGGGGACGAGGGAAAAGGGTATTCTTCAATTTTCAGATTTAGCTCCCTCAAAGAAAACAAAGGTTTTCCCTATTTTTTCTGTCACTTCTGGCTGCTGCAATTTGCTATGATTTTTTACAATATGAAATAGCTTTTGCAGAAAAATGTTATATGCAGTGTTTAATCATATAATAACTATATATAAGTTCCAAGAAAGGTAGACAGCACCTGCAAATATTATAGAAGATGCATGCAACTAGAGCCCCGTCTTCCAGACGTAATATGTAGCAAGATTCAATAAATAGATTGCAGCATACTTAAAGTTTATTTAAATGTCCATCAGACAAAAAAAAGTTTAAGTTTGGTTATTGTTTTGGCCAACAAGCCCTTTGTAAGTATTCACATATATAAGACCACCAATAATCAGCTTCAATCAAATATGTAATTTAGTCATTTCAAAGCAACTGTGTTACCTTAGATTATACAATCAAAATCTTTAAAAAGGAAGAGGTATACCACTACTTAGTGATCTCTCTCAGGAATATAAGCATCCAAAAGCAAACAAAAACATAAAACAACATATATACACACATACCAATCTGTATCACCTCCTCTTTTAAGTTTCGGCACTGAATCAGTAATCATATATTCAATACGGGCACTTGGTGCCCCTTTTCAGCAGAATGCCATGCCAACAGCTCTTTCACTTGTGTATCCCTGATTGCATATTTGTGCCTCAAAATTATCTCTTTAACTTGCTGAGTTGTCTCCCCTTCATAGGAGTCCAAACAAAGTCATTTAATTACATAGGTAATGAAAGAGCTCATGCAAATAAAATTATTATTTTAAAAAACTCCTTTTATTATATTTGAATAATGTATTCATTCATAGCAAATATAACTACCCCTGTTTCTGGCACCTAAAAAAGTAGTAGTAGATACAGTGACACTCATACACTCAGCAAGAACCACTTGATTATAAATCGTCCAGCCTCTTCTATATAATTTAAAGGGTAACTCCACTTTCGTCAGGAAAAAAATAGCAAATAATAATAATATAGTGTATACAATAGCAAAACAAGTCATATTGTAATTGAATGTTATTAAAAATAACCTTTCCATTTCAATCTGCAGCTGTTTTCATTTTCTGAAAATGCAATGCAATATGGCTACCTGGAGTTGTTCTGTACACAGAATGTGTACTGACCCCTCCCAGAAGCATAATTTCCTGCTTGTGTGATTGGCTCACCAATTTTCCCAGAAGTCTGCCTAAGGCTGGATTCAGACCTATGCATTTTTAATGCTTTTTTGCATTTTGCAGATTTGCTCTACAGAACATGTTCCATAGGAAACCATGTTAAATGGACTGTAGTGTAAATCTGCAAAATGCAAAAAGCACTAAAAATGCATAGGTGTGAATCCAGCCTAAGATGCAAGTCAGATTTCAGGCATCCTCTGCAATAAAAATGTCACTTTTTGGTGAGCTACTCCCAGTAGGAGCACATCTAAAGGGATGTAGGCCCAGCAGATTTCCACATTAGTGTTCCACAGGTGCCACAGCTGGCTGATAATTATGAAACCACTCCCATTCGATGCACTCAGCACAGAGGCAGAGAGAAACAAACAGGCATTTCTTCAGAATAACAAAAGGTAGGAATCTGCTGCAAAGTTTGTTATAATCCTTGCAATGTACATAGATCACCCAGAGGGGAATGCTTTTTTCTCAACAAAAGTGGAGTTATGCTTTAAGAAAAATAACAAAATTCTCTAATTTGTGGGTAATTATTCATTATGTGCCAATATCGTTTAAGGCATGAAAAAATCTTTTGTGATATTACTTGATATTGAGATATGAATTGCATTCTATATTCAATTAGTGATCCTGTTTCAATCTGATTGTTCAGAGAAGAGAAGAATGTCTTCCAGGAACACAGTGATGACGATGTTCTGAACGATGGCAGAAGCATTGCACAAGCTAAAAAGGATCACAATATACATCCCTGGTCTTTCACTCATCACCATCTTGGATAAAATTGTAGATTCTTGGAAGGTCCAACTTAGAGGAGATTTGAACACCCTCAAACCAGTCAAAGAGTTCTGAAATCTGACAGGGTCTCTGACATCCTAAATTCTGGTATACCTTTCATTTCTGATATCTGATGGGCACTTTCTATTGAAAGGCCACTATGTTTCTTCCAGAGTTTTATTGAATTAGCACGATACGTTTGCAAGGAGCTTATCTTTCCAGGCCCTTGACATCAGATCCTTGGCATCACTGATTTTCCTTATCATCTAATAGAGTCCATACCACTTTTGCAGAAAATTAGCACAAAAACTAAGACTCCGTCTGCCGTGTTAAATGTTCTGATTTTAGCAGACAGGTTAAAACCTGCTGTTTCTTACATCTGAGCAATGTGTCTGATTACACTTTTGTGAGCTATGGCCCCATGCTCCCAAATTGTACAGGCTATATCCATACATCCACTTCCCTTACTGAAAACATTATATATCATAACAGGAAGTTATAGTCCTTTCCATCCTTAGCAAATCACCTTTTTTAGCATATCATTCAGGATTATATTGAACAGTTTTACCAGGCCATCAGCTTGAGGGTGGTGCACTGATGTGCATTAGACATGTGCAATTCATTTAGTTCCAAATTGTTTTTTTTTTTAATGAATTTTGACAAATTTGTTAATTTGGAAATATCTGAATTAACGAAAACCCATTTAACAATTTTTTCGTAAATTCTTATATTTGCAAATTCGTAAAATCGTAAATTCGAAAATCTGAAAATTCAAAAATAAGGACGAAAATTCATAAGAACGAAAATCCAAAAATAAGAACGAGAATCCAAAAATTTGAAAACCGGAAAAACTAACTAATAATAACTTAACTATTTCTAACTATTAAATTATAGGTATTGGAATCTCCTTTCAAATTTGGCTGTTAGTGAAGGTAATGAATACAAATTTATCCAAAGTTAAGAATTATCCAAAATAACGAATGCCGGATCTAAACAAATGGAACGTAACAAATTAATAATAATAAATAACAATAATAATAACTTTTTATTATTATTATATATTATCATTAATTCCTTCCATTCCATTTGTTTAGATGCATTCGTTATTTCGGATAATTTGTAACTTGGGATAAATTGGTATTCGTTACTTTCACGAACAGCCGAATTTGTGAATTTACGAAATTACGAATTTTCGAATATACGAATGTACAAATTTACGAAACTACGAATTTACAAATCTATGAATTTACGAATTGCGATCATAACGAATGACCCGAAAAACTAAAAAGGAAAAAAAAACCGAATGAAACGAAAATTAACAAATTTTTTGGCAGTGCACATGTCTAATGTGCATAGGTGAGTAATTTTCCATAACCAATACAGCTCTTTAGTCACCCTTGACATTAAAGCAGTTGTATCCCCATAACTGTAATTTTTACCTACAGGTAAGCCTATAATAAGGCTTACCTGTAGGTAAAATGAACATCTCTTAAACCTGTACTGTTTAGGAGATATTCCCCCTGCATGCAACCGCTGACGTCAGCGCCACATGCGCTCTGAAGGT
Source organism: Glandirana rugosa (assembly GCA_018402905.1). Taxonomy (NCBI): domain Eukaryota; kingdom Metazoa; phylum Chordata; class Amphibia; order Anura; family Ranidae; genus Glandirana; species Glandirana rugosa. The sequence goes on from BLSH010417460.1 coordinate 73,816, forward strand.
CCGGAGGATGCTGCTGGAAAATCAGAGCTCTCTGCTGGCAATAAAGAACTCCCGTACGCCGAGCAAGCAAACACGAAAGACAATATGTCATCTCCCTCAGCGCTGATGCGATGCATACTAGCACATTATGTTATTGTCTTGCAGGTTTTTTTTTTTTTGGTTTGCTGGTTTACTACCATCTTAAGACCCCTTTAACACCAAGGAGTTTTTCAGGCGCTTTTGCGTTAAAAATAGCGACTAAAAAGCGCCTGATAAACTCCCCCCAATACACCCCAGCGTGAAAGCCTGAGTGCTTTCACACTGGGGCAGTGCGCTTGCGGGACGGTAAAAAAAGTCCTGCAAGCCGCATCTTTACAGCGGTGTGGGAGTGGTGTATTCACCGCTCCTATACCGCCCCTGTCCATTGTAAGCAATTGGGCAGCGATCCCGAAGCGCCTGAACACCACTTCGGGAGCGCTGCAAACTGGCACTTTTAACCCCTGTTTGACCCCTTGTGGGGGGGTTAAAAGCGCACCGCCGCAGCCCGAATAGCGGCGCCATAACGCCGTTATAATGAGCAGTAAAACGCCTCTAATTAACGGTGTTTTACCGCTAACGCTCGGGCGGCTCCGGTGTGAAAGGAGCCTAAGGGAGTTCATTGATGTGTCTAGATGTCCTTAGGAATGTGGGAAAACATGTGAGACACGCAGCTCTTTCACTATAACCATAGAACATGTGCTTCTGAGAGGGATTGCTTCTGGATACTGGGTGGCATAGTTAAGCACTACTGGTATGTGCTGGTGACCCTTGGCAGACTTCAGAAGTGGCCCAACCAAATCAACAGATACCCTCTCAAAAGGGACCTCAATTATTGGTCAGCATATTTCAAACGTGGTTTTTGAACGTTAATTTGACACCCAGGGCATAATTTACAATGCTCAACTGCTGCTCAGGCTGATCTTTTGTTTTGTTTTTCTACCTCTAAATGACTAACTTGCTCCCATTCCTTCTTTACATAATATATTTAGTCATGGTATACTGTAAAATGGGTGTAGGTGTAGAAATCAGCAACTTTGTCACCATCTCCATCTGTAGCTGGGCTTCAATCAGCTGCTGCATCTGTTATTACAGTAGTTGATTAGTCCGTTGGATGGATGTAATGTCAATATTCCCATTGCACACTTCTTGAATAAGGCTTAAAAATGTCGGGTGCTGAAGCAACAACCAGCTGGAACTGGAGACAACACAAGTCACATAAAGTCAAGTGCACATATTTTCCAGCACACCATGGATCATTGAATAGCATCCAAAATCTTTATTGAAGACTTTGTTCTTTATTTACAGAGCCATGCAAGACCTCTTCACACGTCTGACAAAGAGGTCCTGCATGGCTCTGAAATGTTGCGATGTGATATCCCTTGTGATGTGATCATTTTTCAGTAAAGATTTTGGATGCTTTTTGATGATCTGTGGTGTGCTGGTGAATTTGTGCTGCATGGATGTGGCACAATATCCCATTAACACTTCAGTGGAGTGAGTTACTGAGGTGAGGCAATGGAGGCAATGTATCAGATTAAGGGTCAGTTCACACCACATGCGGTCCAGTGCTTTTTTTATGCATCAAAAATGCATGGAAAGTAGGGTATATGGTTTTCAATGGCATAGTTCACACCATTGTGGTCAGTTTCAGTGTGTTCCAGTTCCAGAAAAAAAAGTAAAACATGCTGCATTTTTTCTGCATTGAACTGTACTCGAACGCGCTAAAACGTATCCAAAAGGTACCAGAACGTACCAAAAATGCACCAGAAAGTGTAAAAACGCACTGGAACCTACCAAAAATGCACCGGAACTGGCCCTTGAGGTTAAGAAAAAAGAGGTGGGAAAAAGCACTGCACTGCATCAAAAACGTGTCAAAAACGTGCATGCAGAAAAGCACCGGGAACGCATCCAGACTGCGTTTCTATGGTGTGAACTGGCCCTCAATGTAGAAAAGAATTGATGAGGGCTGGATAAGGGAGGATTAATTGGGTGATTAAATAGGGCTGTTTGACAGTGCAGTGACAGGATTTGTATTTTTAGGAGGCAGATTTTTACAAGGTGAGGCCTTGTCAGGCCTTAGATTTTTGCCACAGTCAGGCTATGTCTTTTGCGACTTCTGGTGATGTCTGTTTGCCAAGGTTGTAGCAGTTGAGGCCTGATTACATGTGTAGCAAGGGGAGCGAGTCTGTCCAGGGAGTATGAGAGCAAGCTGTGGCCAAGTTGGAGCAAAAGAGGGGTGAGGGTTTGTCAAAGAGGTATTCTGTTGTAAGATTGAAAAGAGAAGGGTGAAAATGGAGAAGGTTTTTATGGGTAACTGTTTGGGGATTTGAAGGCCACACATGTAGGCCTCATAATAGTCAAGCCATGCTATGATAAGTGTAGATAGTAGTATTTTAGCTAAATCTGCCATAAGAGTGAATGGAGGAGAAATAGATATATTTTGAGGTAACTAACAGGATTATATTCAACTAAGATACCTGTGAATCAACTAAACTGAGGCATCACTGACATGCCACTGATAAGACAAATTGCTTTAGATTATATTATATTGTAATCAGTATTTCTCTAGCTGGTAAGACAAAAATCTTTGAATTGAAGGATAGATAAAGAGTTTATGACTCCATTCCATTCACCATTGGACATCAGAGTATCCTCAAATATTTTCCCCTCCTTGTCTTACACAGTATTTATGACATTTTCCACAAGGGAGGGGTCCTGCTGTAGTGCAGTGTGAAAGATGTGTGTCTTTTTTGGTCAAAATACAACAATACACTCCATATCACACTGGGAAAAGGCGAACTGGCAGTTCAAAACTCACTTTGATACATCAAGTCCTCTTTTTGGGTAAGGCTTCATGCTGTTGGTAGAAAGTAAAAATGCCTCATCTGCAACCAAGGCAAAGAGTAAGGGCCATAACAGGTTTAGGGCAGAGAAGGACTATTCTGCTATTCGTTTGCCTAAATTTTGGAATTGGTTGCTCTCACGTCTGGCCCAACTCCACATTCAACACATGCTAGAGGACTTAACAAATTCATGCACAATTTTGGAGACTGTGTATTTTCCCTTTAGGAACTGGAAGCGCAGAAATTTAAAGGAGTCTTAAAGTGGTTGTTACCACAAAAATGTATGTCACTGCCAGCTCCTGTATGGTATATATGTACCCCTGTACAGGCGGTCACGTGACTACCGGCCGATCTCCTACTCAGATCCAGGGCTACTGCGGGAGGGACTGAGATCTCCCTCTGAAATAACCCTGGATTGGAGTAGGAGACTGGCCGGGAGTCATACGACTGGTCTTAAGATAGCTGTAATAAGGTATTTAGAAGCTTCGTTTTGATAAAACACTTACCCTGTGTGATATGCCTAGTTATAATAGAGGGGCTGGCAGTGGCAATTTCTAATCTTTTATTTTTTAATAATAGCAGCAGGAGGGGGGTGTGGAGACAGAGACACAGACAGGAGCTGACAGGTAGGGAGGGAGGGAGTGAGGGGGATAGAGGAGAGCAGAGGTGTAGAGTTTGTAGAAGCAATGATTAATAGTCAGATGAACCTTGTGAGGAGCTTTGTTATTCCAGCCAGCAGAGATGCAAATGTAAAATGTATTTCCTTTAGTTTCATTTCATAGCTTCCTACTTCCTGTTCCCACCCCCAGGTCCTCACACATCTATATAACTACAATATATACATATTCTACATCTTTCCCCTTTTAAAGAAAGGATATGCAAATATATGCATATATAAATGAAGTGTAATATAGAACCAACAAGGAGTGAAGCATAGCAAGGAACAATAACAAACTCAAACTACAATATAAAATGAAAGATGCTGAGTAAAAGTCAAAGTGTGATAAAGTCTTGGAACTTTTTTTTTAACATAAAAGTTTATTGACAAAACAGCATTACATAAAATTCCTTTCCAGATAAACTGTGAGGTACATAGTCGGGTGAGGCAAGAGTAAATGGTTACACAGAGATGCATTAGGTGTCAGTACAGTCAGAAAAAAACGGCATAGCTTAGATACAGCTGTGAGCTACAACGTACAATGTGCTACTATCCTATAGCACATAGTCATGATTCCACACAAATGACAGGGCCAATTGTCCCGGATGGGGGGCAAGAGGACCAGCCATCTGGGGAATCAGTCAGCGGGTAACTTTACTCTGAGTAGTAGCCTTAATCACTTGACCATCTGGACCATATTTTATCATATTTAGAACATTTTCGGCCTTTGTATATAAGTTTAAAAAGAGGTAAAACTGAGGTAATTGCTTTCCTCTAGGTACCGCATCTCAACATTATCTCCCTTCTCGCATAGAAAAGGGAGAAAGTTATACAGAGCTTAGTGTATCTATCTCCCTCTACATCTTCATGTCTTAGTTGACAGTATCTAAACATTAAAGAGTTCGGCAGAGAGAATTTATTTTTAAGTTCTTTGAATGGGAGGATTTTACTATCTTGCCTGTTTTAATGTCACTATCCCTTTAGAGGCCCATGCCGAAGGGTCTGGAATCGTTTGCAACTGGGGCCGCATAGGGTTTCCCCATAAGGGCATATGTGGTGATATATGGAGGGGTTTCCTGTATATATCCCTGGCATCTTGCCACACCTTTATGGTGGTTCTCATGGCAGTGGTCAAGAAGTGGTGCGCCCTCATCCCCCTGAATACTAAATTACTCAGGGCAGCGTAGGAACCCACAATCGCTGCCTCCAGTGTCACCACTGTGTTTTTTTGGGCCTGAGAAAACCACCATATTACTGTAACCAGAACAGCTGCCCAATAATACAGCTGAAAGTTTGGTAGTGCTAGTCCCCCCCCCCCTGAAAGAGGGAGATATAGTATGTGCCTTGAGACTCTGGGGGGTCCTCCCGCTCATATGAAGGCAATTATTAGGCTCTCTAGTTTCCTAAAGAAGGCTTTAGGGATAGGGGTTGGAGTATTGCAAAAAAAGTAAATACATTAAGGCAGCATTTGCTGTGCATTTAGTGGTAAGTTGGGCCAGAAGGGGGTAGATGTTCGGTTCCAGGTAAGCAACAGGTAGTGTTCGTAATTCTAACTCCTAAGTAAGTAAATTCAATTACCCATTTAAGTGGAGTGCCTGTATCTGGTTGGGGACCAGAGGGGTGTAGCAGGAATAGGACCGATTTGTCCCAATGTATGTGAATACCCGAGAATCGGCCAAATTGCTCAAATAGAAACAACTCCCCTCTCAGGGACTCATTGGCATCTGCCAGGTAGAGGAGGGTGTCATCCGCATAGAGGGACAGTTTCTCCTTCAGGGCACACCAGGCCTTTCACCCCGTTATGTGCTCTAATCAGGATGGCCAAAGGCTCTATAGCCAAAGCGAATAGTCCCGTGTACCCCGCCAAAGGGGAAAGGAGTCTGATGGAGTTCCGTTAGTATGCACTCTAGCCTGGGGGTTCTTGTAGAGCATGTGTAGCCAGGACACATACCTGGGACTGAAGCCAAACTTATTCAGGACTGCCCACAGATACCTCCACTCTACAGAGTTGAAGGCCCTCTCCGCGTCCTGAGAGGCCACCACTCCTGCTGTGCGGGGTCCTGCACTGTCAATATTCATGAAAAGCCTTCTGATGTTAATGTCTGTACTCCTCCCAGGCATAAACCCCGTCTGATCAGGGTGGACTAGTTCCGTAATGGCCGTATTTAATCTATTTGCGAGGACCTTAGCCAACACCTTAGCGTCCACATTTAGAAGGGAAATAGGCCTGTAGGAGGTGCACAGGGAGGGGTCCTTCCCTGGTTTAGGGATGACCACAATTACTGCCTCCCCCATGGAAGGAGGAAGGGCCTCCAAGTCAAGGGACCCACTAAACAAGTCTTGTAATTTGGTGGCCAACTCCTCAGATTATTGTTTGTAAAACTCTACCGGTATGCCGTCCGGCCCAGGAGTTTTACCAGGTTGCAATACCCAAAGCGCCTGCAGACTCTCTTCAAGCGTGATGGGTCTAGTTTGTTCTGGTAGGTCAAAGTCAGCTCTGGGATATGTATGTCTTCTAGATATCTTGCAAGTTCATCCTCTCCATAGGTCGCCCCTGAGATGTACAGGGTGGGCCATTTATATGGATACACCTTAATAAAATGGGAATGGTTGGTGATATTAACTTCCTGTTTGTGGCACATTAGTATATGTGAGGGGGAAACTTTTCAAGATGGGTGGTGACCATGGCGGCCATTTTGAAGTCAGCCATTTTGAATCCAACTTTTGTTTTTTCAATACAAGGCCCCCAAGGTCTCCCGATCTGACCCCCTTAGACTTTTATCTTTGGGGTCATCTGAAGGCAATTTTCTATGCTGTGAAGATACGAGATGTGCAGCACCTGAAACTACGGATACTGGAAGCCTGTGCTAGCATTTCTCCTGCGGTGTTACTATCAGTTTGTGAAGAGTGGGAAAAGAGGGTTGCATTGACAATCCAACACAATGGGCAGCACATTGAACACATTTTATAAGTGGTCAGAAACTTGTAAATAACTCATGAAAAAATAAAGTTACGTTAAAACCAAGCACACCATTGTTTTTCTCGTGAAATTCCCAATAAGTTTGATGTGTCACATGACCCTCTTCCTATTGAAAAAACAAAAGTTGGATTCAAAATGGCCAACTTCAATATGGCTGCCATGGTCACCACCCATCTTGAAAATTTTCCCCCCTCACATATACTAATGTGCCACAAACAGGAAGTTAATATCACCAACCATTCCCATTTTATTAAGGTGTATCCATATAAATGGCCCACCCTGTAGAGTGCCATGTAGTACTGGACAAAGGATTGATTAATCTCTTCTGGAGTACAAAGCAAGGCAACTTCAGCCCCCCTGATCTGGGAGACCCCAATCCCTCCTGCCTGTTCACTGGAAACCAACACAAAAAGTCTGCCTGTTCATTCACCTGGGATTGCGAATATGAAGCACATCAGTGGTGAGAGACTGCAGTCGGGTATAATGTTGGGGATCTCTTTTCCTAACATATAGAGCCTCCTGGGCACTTGCCTCTAACTCCACCTTCCGTAGATCAGCCCCTCTACCTTTGCGGACCCCAGATATAATAGACTGGTATTGACCCCCGAATGTAAGCCTTGAAAGTGTCCCATGTTGTCAAGACATCAGCAGAGCCTGTGTTCACTGCCCAGTATGCTGCTATTGCCTCCCTAGCCTTCTCTTCAACTGCGACATCTGTCACCCAGAACCTGGAGAGTCTCCACAGGCCTACAATCGGGGCTGCCGGAAACTCCAGGTGCAGGAGCATAGGGGCATGGTCAGAAATCCCCCTAGGAAGAATGGTGATGTCTTTAACTCTAGGTAGGACCCCCTGCCTGCAAAGACCAGGTTTATGCGAGAGAAGGTCCGGTATGAGGCCGAGTTACATGTGTGGGCTCACTCCCTCGGGTGTGTCTCCACCTCCACACATTGGTCAACCCATTTTTCTCCACCCATGTTGAGAGCCCAGGGTTAGATGGGACAGTGGATGACAATCTATCAATGTCCACGTTTGGGGCTAGGTTGAAGTCCCCTAACAAAAGTGCATTATCGGTTGCAAATTCTGCTATCTTAGCTGTTATTCGATTTAGCAGTGTCAGAGAGGCCGGAGGCAGCAGATACAAACTGACTAATACCCATTTCAGGGAACATATTAGAGCATGAATGATAAAATATATATACCGTCCGGATCCAGTGCCAGGTCCAGGAGTTTAAAGGGGAGTGTCTTTAGAACTAAGATGCTAACACCTCATGCGTAATTGGAGTAGGTGGAGTGGTAGTGGTATCCCACCCATGGTTTTTTAAGGGCCAGGACTTTACTACCCATCAGGTGGGTTTCCTGCATCACGCAGATATGTGGGCCATAGGACTTGACAAATTGCAAGACCAGTGACCGTTTGGTCGGGGAACTCAGCCCCCTAGTGTTCCATGACATCATTTTAAGGGAGGACATGGTCAGTCCAGCAGGAGCGATATACAGGGTAAAGGTTGTGAGCCTTCCGTGAACATAGCAGCTGGACCCGGACAGACACAGTGATATGGTAATGCAATGCTGAAATTGTACTTTTATATAAACTACTTATGATAAACATAAACGGACAAACCCAAACAGCCCTATAAGGGCTACACCCCGCCTGTCCCCCCAGAACTGAGGAGGGCCTCAATCCCCAAAACAACCCAAAATCAGCTCTCAGGCTGCAAAAGAGGGTCCTGTGGAAGAGGCGATCCCGGCCCCCGAAACCTAGAGGGGGGGTCAAGTCATGCGGGCCGTCTTACAGCATGACGCACCCCCGCTGGGCTCCATGAGATACTGTGAGAGAACCAGAAATGTTTAGGGTAGGATAGGAGCTCCTAAATCGTTTGTCCCTCATAATTTGGAATCCAGCGTTACTGGTGAGGGTGTCTGAGACTTTGCAGTTTGCTCATGCTTTTAAAAATAAAAAAAAGGGTAAAAAAGGGATGGGATAAATCAAGCAAAGGTGTATCCCGGATAGTCTCCCGACTTAGTCAGGGGTACACACTTGGTTACAAAAGATAACAAGGTTTGTAGGTAGAACTGGTGCAGTGATACTCCAACAAGGTATATACCATCTGTTAATGCAAAGGTGTCTCCGTAAGGGTCATACCATCTTTAGCAACAGTGGTCCTCTGGGAAAGACTGTTACCTCAGCAGGGCAATAAAATGCTAGCCAGCATATTGCATAACAATCAATGTATGTATGTACTCACAGATCTCCCCAGTCAGCGAGCTTGAGGGAGAGAATCAAGCCAGGCCGAGGCCTCTCCAGGAGAATTGAAAAAAATGGGAGGACTCCCCATATTGAACTTGTAATCTCGCTGGGAACAAGATGCTGTATTTAATGTTTTGGGCTCTCATTGCAGCCTTAATATGGTCAAACGATTTCCTGAGTTTCTGCATCTCCACCGAGTAATAAGGAAAAATCATAAGCTTGTTGTTTTGGAAGCGCAGGTCACCCAGGGCCCTGGATGCCCAGAGAATTTCATCACGGTCTCGGAAATTGAGCATGCGGAGGATGAGGGTTCTTGGTGGGACACAATGTGCCCTTTCCACCACAAAGTGGGGGGAGAAATGTGCAGTGGGGAGAAGGTTGCACAGAAAGTCTTCCATAAACGTCGCCGGGTGTACCCCCTCCGCTCCCTCTGCCAGGCCTCTGATTTCTGTTCTTGGCATCCTCAGCTCTGTACTCCAGCGCCTTTACCTTAGTCTGAAGGGTTCTGACAGATGCAGTGCATTCAGTAATGGCGTCCTCAGCATGGCTGACTCTCTGCTCGGTCTCCGTGACTCTAGAGCAGAGGTTGTCCAGATATTGGCGCAGCAGCCCCACTTCCAGCTGCACGGCTTTGATTTTACTCATCAGGTTGGACTGGCAAGTGGCAATAGCCGTCATTACCTATGCTATCCACGGCGGGCATGTCTCCGCTGCCTCCATGCTGTCTTCCTTCAGGGCCTTGTGTGAGCCGCATGCCTTGCGCACTGAGCGTGTCTCCACTTGTGCTTCCAGCGATGTCTGTATGTTCTACTGGTGTTGTGAGAACCGGAGCTTCTTTCCCCGTCCTTGGTATGCTACTGCTGATCCCCGCCACATCCAGGTACCTGTGCAGATAATTTTAGCTAGTATAACCCGCCAGATCAGGGCAAAAAGAGGGATCACCCGGGGGCCACTCAGGTCATCATCTTGGACATCTTGGATTGGGTTTGCACACTTTTCCAGATCAAGTAATAACTTGTGGGGTTTGTGAGTCTGAAACCAATTTCCTGTCATCGTCATAATTATGTTGTGGTTGTGTGTTACATCCGTTGTTAGAAGTGTCAGTTGGCATAGCAGCAGACGGCTGTGCTTGGGGTCCTGAAGTGATCATAGGTACATGGGCTACAGCAGTACAGTATGATTCAGGTACCTGTAGGAGGTAACGGCGGTTCCTTACATAGGTTCTACCATCAGAATGGACAGCCTGGTTGGCAGGTCTTTCCATGAACCGTGGTCAGTTTGTCAAACCCACGGGTTGTTTTCATCCTTACCACCTGCCCTGGCTCCAGAGGGGAAAGGCATCTGGCCGATTTGTCATGGCTTATCGTTCATTTTTTGACTGAGTGTAAATAAAGCAGCCTGAACATCAGTTTCAACTCTTGGCAGGAGCTGGGATGGGACCATGGGAATCAGAGTTCTGGTTTGTCGTGATAGTAAACATTGTGCCAGAGAAGGCATGCCATCCCTAAGGGGTACGTGCACCATGGGCAGGGGGTACGCTGCCTCTACATATATTAAAAATGTCCGGAAGCTGCTTCCCACTGTGATTTTTTTGCTTCTGTAGGTCTAGGAAGTCAGGCTGGGGAGGCAGTCGGGCCTGTGGCCGCAGGCTGGATGGGGGTACACAGGCTGGATGAGGGGACACAGGCTGGATGAGGGGACACAGGCTGGATGAGGGGGACACAAGCTGGATGTGGGGGGAGGAC
>BLSH010417460.1:85128-118757 GCA_018402905.1 Glandirana rugosa
CCCCTGTGTTCCAGCCTGTGTCCCCCTTCATCTAGCCTGTGTCCCTCCTCATCCAGCCTGTGTCCCCCTGTGTCCCCCTTCATCCAGCCTGTGTCCCCCTTCATCCAGCCTGTGTCCCCTCCTCCCAACCAGCCTGTTTCTCTCTGTGTCCTGCTGTCATCCAGATCCAGCCTGTGTCTCTATAATCCAGCCGATCACTCGGCATGTAAGGGGTTAATTCACCTCAGTTTTCTTTGGCTGCAGCAGCTCTACGCTCGGCTTACTTTGCCTCAAACCGGCACATGTGCAGTCACAGCAAGGGATACCTACTTTCACAAGATACCAGTCTTACTACTACATCGGCTGCTGTTGCATTCTGGGAGTTGTAGCACTGATCAGGCTGAATTTATGAGCACTGGTGAGGCTGCATTTATGGGCACTGGTGAGGCTGCTTCGATAGGTACTGGTGAGGCTGCATTGGTGGGGCACTGGTGGGGCTGCATTGTTGGGCACTCGTGGGGCTGCATTGATGGGCACTGGCGAGGCTGCATTGATGGGCACTGGCGAGGCTGCATTTATGGACACTGGTGGGGCTGCATTTATGGGCACTGGCGAGGCTGCATTTGATGGGCACTTGTGAGGCTGCATTTATGGGCACTGGTGAGGCTGCATTTGATGGGCACTGGTGAGGCTGCATTTGATGGGCACTGGTGAGACTGGATTTGATGAGCACTGGTGAGGCTGCATTGATGGGAACTGGTGAGGCTGCATTGATGGGCACTGGTGAGACTGCATTGATGGGCACTGGTAAGGCTGCATTTTATGGGCACTGGCGAGCTTACATTTGATGGGCACTGGTGAGGTTGCATTTGATGGGCACTTGTGAGGCTGCATTTATGGGCACTGGCGAGGCTGCATTTGATGGCCACTGGTGAGGCTGCATTTTATGGGCACTGGTGAGACTCCATTTGATGAGCACTGGTGAGGCTGCATTGATGGGAACTGGTGAGGCTGCATTGATGGCCACTGGTAAGGCTTATTTGATGGGCACTGGTGAGGCTGCATTTGATGGGCACTGGTGAGGCTGCATTTATGGGCACTGGTGAGGCTGTATTGATGGGCACTAGTGAGGCTGCATTTATGGGCACTGGTAAGGCTGCATTGATGGGCACTGGTGAGGCTGCATTTATGGGCACTGGTGAGGCTGCATTTGATGGGCACTGGTGAGGCTGCATTTGATGGGCACTGGTGAGGCTGCATTGATGGGCACTTGTGATGCTGTATTGATGGGCACTGGTGAGGCTGCATTTGATAGGCACTGGTGAGGCTGCATTTATGTGCACTGGTGAGGCTGCATTGATGGACACAGGTCAGGCTGCATTGATAGGCACTGGTGAGGCTGCATTTGATGTGCACTGGTGAGGTTGACGTTATGTGCACTGGTGAGACTGTATTGATGGGCACTTGTGAGGCTGCATTTCATGGGCACTGGTGAGGCTGCATTAATGGTCACTGGTGAGGCTGCATTGATGGGCATTGGTGAGGAAGCATTGATGGGCAATGGGGAGGTTGCTGTCAGGAATAGTCTCTCCAGCTGGTGGCACAGTAGCTCAGGGGTCCATGGGCTGCAGTTCCGGTATCCACCGGCAGGTGTCAGTAAGGGCTCAAATGATAACTCCTGGATCCATGGGCTGCAGTTCCAGTGTCCACCAGCAGGTGTCCTGTAGCAGTCAGAGGCTGAGCAGTTCCAGTGTCCACCAGCAGGGGCCTCCCAAGAGACAGCAGGCTGTGGGAGTCAGCCACACCCAGGTTCAGCTGGGAAGTGGCTATTTAAGGCCACTTCCCTCGGGGCGTCACTATTCAGTTCGCCTCACCGCTGCCTTAGATGTCGCTTCAGCCTGCTCTGCCCTGCTCTTGTCATATGCCTTGTGCTGTCTCCTTGCCTGGTGTCCTCCTTGATTCCCCATATACCCTGTACCCTTTTCCAGAGTTAGCTTTAGTTTGCAGTGTAGGTGTTAGTGTTTTTGTCAGGTTTTGTTTTTTGTTTGCTGGGGGTTTGTTTATGTTCACTGTTTGCTGTGTTTGTTTATTATTGTGCACTGTTAATAAATCTCACCTTTATAAGTTATATACTCGTTTGTTCTCAGTTTCCTGGTGTAGCTATGTGTCTGGTCTACCACGCTGCTGAATCCTGACATAATAGTGATGCCCACCAACAACCAGATCAGCTACACTTGGAAACTGGGAACCAGTTGCTTTGAGTTTTTTGCTTTTGCTTTGTCAGGATGCTTAGAGCAAAGGTGATTTGTCGTGTGCAGCTTGCAGCAAAAGACCAAGATTTTTTGTCATTCCCTTTGGGAGGATCTCACTGAGGAGGAGCTGTTGGGAAGTATTTTGACAGCACATGCCTTAGCCGTGGAGGGCAGATCCTCCCTTAGCAAAGTACAACCCTTGTTTCAAGTCTGTTCTAAGCTACTATTTCAGTTTACTTCTCAGGGCCATGATGTGTTCACTCCTCCATTTACTTTGTACCAGGCTGGATTTTTGGGATGGCTGCTGAAACATTGTACAGGTTCCTTTTATCAGCAGTATTCAGTCTATTTACAACAAGTACTATTGGATTGTATTGATGCTGTGCACTCCTTAATTGAACAATGTGAGCAAGGGAGAGACAAACTTACTTTAGTTCACCCTCTGCTACAAGCTTGGTCAGAGATCATAACCCCAGCTGCTACTGAGTGTTACTTACCTCCTGTAGATCAGTACCTTGCCACCAGTAATCACACTTCCTCTGTATGCAATCTATTGGAGGCTCCCTCTGCAGTACCATTACCCATAGCAACATCTCAGGCCTCTTCCTGTACTTATGCTACTCTTCCTTCTACTCTCCTCAATACTATTACTCTTTTTCCATCAGCAGTACACTATAGTCAGCACAATGCTTTTACCTGTAGGACTCCAGTATCTAAGCCCAAAAAGAAACAGAACTTTTTGCCTGCTGATGGTGTCCGCTCCGCCTCAAGGCAGATGACTGCTGCTGATGCAATCCAGTCCTCCTCCATGCTGATGACTGCTGCTGATGACATCCAGTCCTCCTCCATGCTGATGACTGCTGCTGATGATATCCAGTCCTCCTCCATGCTGATGACTGCTGCTGATGCGATCCAGTCCTCCTCCATACTGATGACTGCTGCTGATGCGATCCAGTCCTCCTCCATGCTGATGACTGCTGCTGATGATATCGAGTCCTCCTCCATGCTGATGACTGCTGCTGATACGATCCAGTCCTCCTCCACGCTGATGACTGCTGCTGATGCGATCCAGTCCTCCTCCACGCTGATGACTGCTGCTGATGCAATCCAGTCCTCCTCCATGCTGATGACTGCTGCTGACAATATCCAGTCCTCCTCCATGCTGATGACTGCTACTGATGAGATCCAGTCCTCCTCCATGTTGCCGCCTGCCGATGGTGTCCATGCCTCCTCCATGTTGCCGCCTGCCAATGGTGTCCCTGCCTCCTCCATGTTGCCGCCTGCCGATGGTGTCCATGCCTCCTCCATGTTGCTGCCTGCCGATGGTGTCCATGACTCCTCCATGTTGCCGCCTGCCGATGGTGTCCATGCCTCCTCCATGTTGCTGCCTGCCGATGGTGTCCCTGCCCCTTCCATGCGGCCACCTGCCGATGGTGTCCATGTCTCCTCCATGTTGCCGCCTGCCTATGGGGTCCATGCCTCCTCCATGCGGTCATCTGTTGTCAAGCTGGCCACGGGTGATCTGCAGCCTGCCACCCAGCTGGACTATGCTGATTCCCGGGGTGTTGCCTCTCTGGACTATGCTGATTCCTGGGCTATTGCCCAGCTGGACTTTGCTCCTGTCTTCCTCCTCACCGGCTGACCTGCTCCAGTCTACCTCAACAACTGATGACCCAGTGCCTGCTGTCCAGTCTGACGATCCAGTACCCGCTGTCCAGTCTGACGTGCCTCCGCCTGCTGTCCAGCCAGATGTACCCCTGCCCACTGGCCAGCCAGATGTGCCTAAGGTTTGTTTTTCAATTGCCTCAATTGGGTCCCTCCTACAATACTTTGCTCTGATGGCGCCAAAGCCTGGTGGTCCGGACATACCCTTTGCAATTGGTAGCCATGTTTACCTTCATGACCTTGGTAGTAATGAGCTCCAGGGGAATGGTAGAGCACCATTTGTGCCTTGCAACGACCCGGATGCAGTTGCCATGACACCAGGTGCATTAGGGTACCCGTGTCGGGTAACCAGTGCCTTGGGGAAACCTAGATGGCTGTTGAAGTGTGGAACAAGTCCTGGAGATCAGGCAAGCTACATAATTATAACCAGACATTCCGGTGTCAGTGGCTTGGTGTTGTCACATGGCCCCAGGACTAAGTTTGCGAATGACCCATGGTACCCCAGAGTTGGGGTACTTAACCAGGTACCAGACCCAGGCGGTGGAATACCTGGCTGGAGAAGCTAGGGCATCTTGCTGGAGAACCAGGACTTCTTCAAGTTTCGAGAAATGTCTTCAGTGGACTTATGTAGCAGAGGACTCTTTCTTACAGACTGGTTCCGCTACAGCTGTTTGGAGCACCCTGAGGCCACTCCTTAGAGGGGGGTACTGTCAGGAATAGTCCCTCCAGCTGGTGGCGCTGTAGCTCAGGGGTCCATGGGCTGCAGTTCTGGTATCCACCAGCAGGTGTCAGTAAGGGCTCACCTGTTGATGAATGCTGGATCCATGGGCTGCAGTCACGGTGTCCACCAGCGGGTGTCCTGTAGCAGTCAGAGGTTGAGCAGTTCCAGTGTCAACCAGCAAGTGCCTCCCAAGAGTCAGCAGGCTGTGGGAGTCAGCCACACCCGGGTTCAGCTGAGAAGTGGCTATTTAAGGCCACTTCCCTCGGGGCATCACTATTCAGTTTGCCTCACTGCTGCCTTAGATCTTGCTCCAATATGTACAACAAACTACACAGCGCTCTCTAAAATCAGTAACCCATCTGTACACTTACAAGCAATCTGGGCCGGGAGGATCGAAAGTCTAGGGATATAGTCCAAAGATGTAGCACAGTTTGGGAAAAGATAAATACCAGTCCTTAGTGGCAGAACGCTGGAAAGAGCAAGGAAGGACTCTGGAAGGAAATGCGAGAAAAGAGCAGCGCCTCTAAGTGCAGTATTAAAAATCATTTAATGGGTAACAAACACATATACACTCACAATGGTATGTAGTTCACAGGCAAAGGCAATTACCCATTATTACCTTTGCCTGTGAACTACATACCATTGTGAGTGTATATGTGTTTGTTACCCATTAAATTATTTTTAATACTGCACTTAGAGGCAATGCTCTTTTCTCTCATTTATATCTTGCTTCAGCCTGCTCTGCTCTGTCCTGCTCTTGTCATATGCCTTGTGCTGTCTCCTTGCCTGGTATCCTCCTTGATTCCCTGTATACCCTGTACCCTTGTCCAGAGTTAGCTTTAGTTTGCAGTGTAGGTGTTAGTGTTTTTGTCAGGTTTTGGTTTTTGTTTGCTGGGGTTTGTTTATGTTCACTGTTTGCTGTGTTTGTTTATTATTGTGCATTGTTCATAAATCTCACCTTTTTAAGTTATATACTTGTTTGGTCTCAGTTTCCTGGTGTAGCTATGTGTCTGGTCTGCCAAGCTGCTGAATCCTGACAGTTGCATTTGATGATGATTTTGCACACAAAACACATCACAAACACACACAGAAATCATCACAAACACATAGTGACATTATGTACACCATGACACCCAAACAATAGAAATTACTTTCTTGAGACAGGGGTACTTAGGAAATGTTTGTAGACCTGCAGGGGTACTTCACCGTGAAAGGTTGAGAAACACTGCTCTAGGAGATGCTTGGGCGATCTTATACTACGCTCTGCAAGATCATTGGATCTAGGGTATATGGAACTGCTAGTGACGTGCTGAGAATCCCATTGGTGAGCACAGTTCTTGAATTCTCTACTTGGTGTTGCATTTTCAGTCATTAATTGTTAGGGAATTCCATGTGTGGAGAATATCCGCTTTAATGTCCTGATCACTGTGTTACTGGAAGTGTTTGGGAGGATGTCAAATTCCCACCAGCCAGAGTATGAATCTACCAAGTCCAGGTAATCCTTGTTTGACCACTCAAATATGTCAGCTGCTGTGATAGGCCATGGTCTGTCAGGTATTTGGGGAAGAGTTAAAGGTTCTCTCATCTGGTGTTATCGTAGAGCATTGCATGGAGCACATCTGGAAACTTCTCTTTCAGTGTATATAGTGGGCCAAAACAGGGTTTCACTTGCCCTTCGCTTATGAATGAATGCCAGGATGACCTTGATGGAGCTGTGTCAAGTAGTATTTTTGAAGAGTGCGAGGGATTACATATCCCTGACCACGCAGGATTAATCCATCATTCACCATCAATTCATCCCTCATAGAGGGTCAGATATCATGTGGGATTTCCTTAAATGAGCCAGGCCACCCATTGAGAAAGATGTCTATGAGGCGCTGACAGGTGGCATCTGCCTGTGTTTCTTGCTTTAGTTCCTGAATCCTTCTGGATACGAACACCCCATCCAGAGCCAACACATCATAATCCTCAATAGCTGCAGAGTTATCAGAAGTGGGGAAGTGTGCATGTGAAAGAGCATCCGCAACAAACAGTTCACGGCCTTGTTTATAGATTACATTCAGGTGGTAGCGTTGAAGCTTTATATTATTTATGATGGGTTGTGGCGCTACTTGAGTACAGTGTGAAAAAAAGTGCTAAGTGCAATATGTAAACATTTGTGGGTGTATTTAAACATATGTGTGTGTATTTATACTTATTTCCGTGACCAAATAATTAGCGTCCTCCTGCGTCTTGTGTTAATCCTATTAATAAGTAAATTATATTTAATTTACAGATAAAAAGTGCTGAATGCCTAATGTAACCAGTGCTACAATATTGAAACATTGAATCTTTGCTTAAGATTAAATGTGCAAAACATGTACTATCTCAAAATTTAAAATAGTATTTTCATTCATATGCTAAAACAATACATTTAAACCAGTGCAAAAAAAATTGGGCATTTCAGTCTCTTCAATAGTCCTTATGAGCCCTTAAAAGTTCCTAAAATTTATTGAAATCTTAGTGCAAACCAGCATATAATCACAGTTGTGCCGTAGGTGTGGATCACACATGCTCCCCTTTGGTCCCCTACTTAAATGGGGAGGGGGGGCAATAGTGTATTTCTGTTTTATAAAAGGTTTATTTTTCTAAAAAGCAGGGTCAACAATCCATAAACATTCCATTCAGTCCAAACAACAGTCAGCGTACCAAGCATCCAGTGTGGAGGAAAATCACTAATAGCACAGCGCGTTTCCCTAGCGTGCATTCCACCGGCTTGGTCTCGCTAACCGGATGTGGTATGATGCGTACCAATAGTCCCGATTGACGCGTTTCGTCATAGGACGTCTTCTGAAGCTTTAGCATCATTCGCTGGCTGCACGCAGATGCTATGTGCAGGGATTTTCTCAGTGTGGTTATGAGTGGCTGATAATCTGTTTCCACAGGCACAAGGCGGCCATAGATATAAGCATGGAATTTTACACAGGCAAATACTAGTCCCAATAATTCTTTCTCAATTTGTGCATAGCGTGCTTCAGTCTCAATGAGAGCTCTTGATGCAAAAGCCACAGAAGCCATGAAGACAGACTGTCCCAAGACCATGCTGGGAAACATCAGTAGACAATACCACCAGCTTATGCACATCAAAATACTGTAGGACAGGTGGACAGGTGGACTAGTTAATTGTGCTTTCAATGTATCCACACCAACAGCATATTGTTCAGTCCAACACCAGTCGGCATCTTGGCGCAAAAGCTGATGGAGTGGAGATGTTATCTCAATGTAGTGTTGAATGAAATTCGAGAGATAATTGGTCATGCCAAGAAACCTTTGCAATCCATGTTTGTCCTCTGGAACAGACATTTGATGAATGGCTGTTTTTTTCTGGGTCAGGCTTGACACCTTTATCTGTGAGGTGTCCAACATATGGCATCTGGGAGACCCTGAAGCGACATTTGGTAAGGTTGAGCTGCACATTGATGGCTCTGACACGGTCTAGTACACATTTAAGTTGTTTGTCATGTTCTTCAACGGAGGATCCCCAAATCAAGATATCATCCAAGACTATTTCACATAGCTGTCCAGCCAAGAGCTGTTCCATACATCTCTGAAAGACTTTGCTTCCTCTTGAAATTCCATATGGCATCTCTAAGCATTTGTATCTCCCATATGGGGTCATAAATGTTGTGAGTAATGATGATACCTCATCCATTGGGATTTGCCAGAATTCACATTTTGCATCTAGAATGCTGAAGACATTTGCCTGTGGCATGTCAGGGATCACTTGCTCTACAGTTTTAATGGGTGATAAGGCCTCAGGAGAACCTTATTGAGGTGCACAGGATCAATGCATATGTGGACAGTGTCATCTTTCTTGACTACTGCTGCCATGGAAGACACCCATGGGGTAGCCTCCTGCACTGGTGCACTGATGCCCAGTCTAGTCATCCTTTCCAACTCTTGCAAGACTTTGTCTTTTATAGCCAGTGGGATCCTTCGAGGGGCACAAACAGTGCATGCGATACATGACTGGAAGCTTACCAATGGTGTCAGTTTGAAATAAGTCCTCATAAGTGGTCAACTCAAGAGCCTGTTGTTGTACTGCATGTACTTCTGGACTGAGTTGTATTAGATTTAAGCGCATGCTGTCTGGTAAGCCTAGCAGGCTCTTAACATTTCTATCCATGATGTAGTATAGCAGTTTGTCCCCTGATAGATCCAAGGTAGAAGTGCCAAGTGTCTGAGTTGTTTGACCGCCATAAGCTATCAGGTTTACTTTATTTGACTGATCAATTTCAGCTTTGGGGTCAGTGCTGTGCAATGTGGATAAGGGTATGACATTGCATTTGGCACCAGTGTCAATTTTCAATTTGACATGTTTGTTGCATGCAGTTGAGAGAGTGGTGAATATTCTCCCTTATTTGCAATTAGGTCCACACTTTCACAATGAAAACAGTTTTGGTGATCATCACTTTCCACTTCATTAATTCTGTGCACATTTTGTTGTTTAATGTCACTAGATGGTGTCATCCATGCACCTCTATTTTGAGGCTTGGACCTACAACATTTTGCAAAATGATTCCATTTGTTGCATGAGTTACACCTTTTGTTAAAAGCCAGACACTTGTTGCGTTCAGTAGCATGTTCACTACCACAATTGCTGCATTGCCTTTTGTTCTGTTGCACCACAAACACTTCTACCTCTCTTTTTAGTTCCTTAGTGGCCCTTTCAGAATGTTCAAACAACATACATATTCTGATGGCTGTTTCCAGTGTTAAATCTTTCTCCCTGAACAACTGAGCATGAACTGCATGATTGTAGATATCACGTGAAATCCTGTCACGTATCCGTTCATCTGTTAGTGCACCAAAATCACATTTTTTAGCCAGCAGTCTCAGCGTGGCTGCATAGGATTGTATTCCTTCATCAGGTTTCTGAGCCATCATGTTAAATGCATGCCTGTCTTTTATCATGGTGCGCTGTGGTAAGCATATTTCATCAAAGTTCTTGATTAAGACACCAGGATCCTCTTTGTCCTCATTGTCTTGAAAATGAAATGACTCATATATATAGTGCATCTGAGCCAGCAAAATTGAGAAGAGTTTAAGCTTGTACCTTTTATGACTTGTCTGAGAGTCCTGCTTTGCTGTACACGTCCCATTCTCTTTTGAATTTCAGCCAGTTGTTAGCAATGTCATTATCAAAGATTAGGGGTTGTATGCCATGTAGATTTTGACCATAATGTATCAGTGATTCCACATCTGTCTGTCACCTTGTAGATTTGTAGAAGCAATGATGAATAGTTAGATGAACCTTGTGAGGAGTTTGTTTATTCCTGCCAGCAGAGAGCCACATGTAAAATATATTTCCTTTACTTTCACTTCATAGCTTCCTACTTCCTGTTCACACCCTCAGGTCCTCTCACAGCTATGTAAATACAATATATACATATTCTACAAGAGGAGAGCTCGCAAACTGACCACGGTAGTCAGGGCTCAGCAGCCGTGATTATTGTGGTCAGTACAGAGAGGGGGACACAGGAAGTGGGAGGATCAGGCAGATTTTCACAGTTTAGAGAGGGGCAGATTAGATAGCACAAGCACTGTGCTGTTTAATCTGCTATAAGGGAAAAGGATCTATTTTTTTTTTTTTTTTAGGGTTACAAACATTTTAAGACCCACACAATAATCTATTTCACAAATTAACACTTCATAATCACATTGTTTTGCAAAATAGTTACATGAGTCACATGAAGCAACAAAGTCAAAGATAACTCCTGAACATTTTTCTTTAGTTTTGGATAGTTTGCAGAGGAATTAGAATGCTTGTACGTTTTCATTGATGTCTGTGCCCTTGTTAAGGAGATTCACCCTTTTTAGTTGTTCTGTTTACCATTATCATCGAAAGTGAAAGTAAAAGAAAATCCCAAATTTTTGGTTGTTACCAGAAAAGAAGTACAGGGGAAATCTTCCAATGGGGACATTAGTTCTGGTGACCTAGGGGGCCCCAAGGAATTCCTTTAATTTGCAGGGATTTATTCTCTCTTCCTGATTGGCTTTGGGCCAGGAAGTGAAGTGAAATCTCCACAATGGGACATAGACGGTGAAAAAAATTGACAGGGGTTATAACCCTCCCTTGCTCTTTCCAAAATTAAGAAAAAGTTTTGGCTGTAGTTCAGCTTTAAGAAACGACTCACCATGTTGCAACAAGAAGTCTTTCTCTACTGAGATGGACCACTTTAGATTTGCCTCCTGCTTCTAAATGAAGGAACCAGCTTGGTACAGCATAAAATCAAAGGTCTCGACAGATATGCATATATATGTATGCGACCAAAAACTGGACCTTTGGAAAGATGCTCACCAACCCATCAGAGTACCCCAGTAACTGTCACCAGCCCATCAGAGTAACCAAGTACCTGTCACCAGCCCATCAGAGTACCCGAGTACCTATCACCAGCCCATCAAAGTACCCAAGTACCTGTCACCAGCCCATCAAAGTACCCAAGTACCTGTCTCAGATCATCTGAGTACCCGAGTGCCTGTCACCAACCCATCTGAGTACCCAAGTACCTGTCACCAGCCCATCAGAGTACCCGAGTACCTGTCACCAGCCCATCAGAGTACCCGAGTACCTGTCACCAGCCCATCAGAGTACCCGAGTACCTGTCACCTGCCCATCAGAGAACCTGTGTACCTGTCACCAGCCCACCAAAGTACGTACCTGTCACCTGCCCATTACAGTACCCAAGTACCTGTCACCAGACCTTCAGCATACCCGAGTACCTGTCACCTGCCCATCTGAGTACCCAAGTACCTGTCACCAGCCCATCAGCGTACCTGAGTACCTGTCACTGCCTCTCTGAGTACCCGAGTACCTGTCACCAGCCCATCAGAGTACCCAAGTACCTGTCATCTGCCCATCTGAGTACCTGAGTACCTGTCACCAGCCCATCAGAGTACCCGAGTACCTGTCACCAGCCCATCAGAGTACTCGAGTACCTGTTACCTGCCCTTCAGATTACCCGAGTACCTGTCACCAACCCATCTGAGTAACCAAGTACCTATCTGCAGCCCATCAGAGTACCCAAGTACCGTTTACCAGTCCATCAGATTACCCGAGTACCTGTCTCCAGCCCATCAAAGTACCCGAGTACCTATTTGCAGCCCATCAGAATACCTGAGTACCTATCTGCAGGTCTATTTGTGGGTAGTTCCACTGTCCTGGTGCTCCAGGGCCTTCAAAAGTGTGATAGGTATGAATTAAATTGTATGTGTAATTTATGCTCCTAGAACGCCTGACGGTGTTCCTTGCATGTTCGGCCTCTGTATGTGGCCAGGGTGTGAAAAAGTCTCACACATGTGGTATCGCCATACTCAGGACAAGTAGCAGAATATATTTTTTGGGGGTTAATTTTTTCTATGTACATGCTATGTGTTAGAAATATCATATAAATAAAAGCGTTTTCATTTTCCACTTTTTTCAAGACTTGTGGAAAAAAATGAACTATTCAAAAGACTCATAATGCCTCACGGAATATACGTTGGGGTGTTTGCTTTCCAAAATTGGGTCATTTTGTGGGTAATTCCTTTGTACTGGTGCTCCAGGGTCTTCAAAAGTGTAATAGGTCGTTAGGAAATTAGATGTGAAATTTCTGCTCCTAGAATGCATGACGGTGCTCCCTGCATGTTGGACCCCTCTGTGTGGCCAGGGTGTGAAAAAGTCTCACATATGTGGTATTGCCATACTTGGGACGAGTAGCAGAATATTTTTTGGGGGGTTATTTTTGCTATATACATGCTATGTGTTTGAAATATCATATAAATTGACCACTTTGTGAAAAAAAAAAATATGTTTTCATTTTTCCGAAGACTTGTGGAAAAAAATGAACCATACAAAAGACTCATAATGCCTCATAGAATATACGTTGGGATGTTTGCTTTCCAAAATGGGGTCATTTTGTGTGTAATTCTATTGTCCTGGTGCTGCAGGGCCTTCCAAAGTGTAATAGGTGGTTAGGAAATCATATGTGTAATTTATGCTTCTAGAGAGCCTGACGGTGCTCCCTGTATGTTGGACCTCTCTATGTGGCCAGGCTGTGTAAAGGTTTCACACAGGGGGTCATTTTTGCAATGTACATGCTATGTGTTAGAAATATCTTATAAATTGACCACTTTGTGTAAAAATAAAAACATTTTCATTTTCTTTCCACGTTTGTCAAAGACTTGTGGAAAAAAAATGAACCATTCAAAAGACTCATAATGCCTCATAGATTATATGTTGGGGTGTTTTTTTTCCAAAATTGGGTCATTTTGTGGGTAATTCCATTGTCCTGGTGCTCCAGGGCCTTCAAAAGTGTAATAGGTCGTTAGGAAATTAGATGTGAAAATTCTGCTCCTAGAATGCATGACAGTGCATCCTGCATGTTGGACCTCTCTATGTGGCCAGGCTGTGAAAAAGTTTCACACATGTGGTATCGCCATACTCGGGGGGAGTAGCAGAATGTATTTTGGGGTGTAATTGGAGGTATACATATACTGTGTGTGAGAAATAACTTGTTGTTATGACAATTTTGTGCAAACAAATAATAATAATTTCTTAATTTTCCCAAGATTTGTGGGAAAAAAACTCACCATGGCTCATATTAAATGCCTTGGAATGTCTACTTCTCAAAAAGGGGTCATTTGGGGGGGTATTTGTACTTTCCTGACATTTCAGGGCCTCAAGAAATGAGATAGGCTGTCAGTATATCAAGTGTTATCAATTTTCAATGATTGGCCCCATAGCTTGTAGACTCTATAACTTTCACACAGACCAAATAATATACACGTATTTGGGTTATTTTTACCAAAGATGGGTAGCAGTATAGGTTTTGGCCAAGACTTATGAACAAAAATTACTTATTTGCATAATTTTATCATAGAAACAAAAAAAGTGTCTTTTTTTTCAAAATTTTCGCACTTTTTTCACTTATGTCGCAAAAAATAAAAAACCCAGAGGTTATTAAATACCAATAAAAGAAAGCTCTATTTGTGTGAAAAAATGATACAAATTTTGTTTGGGTACAGTGTAGCATGACTGAGTAATTGTCATTCAAAGTGTGAGAGCGCTGAAAGCTGAAAATTGGTCTGAGCAGGAAGGGGGTATAAATGTTCTGTATTGAAGTGGTTAAAATTGTTTTACTTGATAAAGTGTGCAGTCGAGTGGCCTCTTTGATATTAGTAAAAAAATATATTTAACTCATTACCTAGAAGACTTGTATACAGCAGAAGAAAATATTGCCGTTTTTATCTCTAACCATCAGCTGCGAAGCTTGAACTGACTTTTACTACCATTGTATAGTAAATCTTAAATGCTACCCTGTGAGTGATCAATAAGCACAACTGTTCACGTATCCCTAATGTCACTTAGGAAACGTCTTGTGTAAGCATAATTAAGACACAAGGATATTATTTTTGAAAAAACATGAAAGGCAGAATGAAAACCTGGCACAACTGTGAATTAAAAGATCATGTCAAATACTTGGGCTTTTTCAAGAAAATCCCCCTACTTCATTTAAAAAACTCACTGTAAAGCCTTTAAAACACTTAAGAAGTTACCTGTCTAGTTTGTTAAAGCACTGAAAAATAATAGGTGTTTTTGCCAATCACCAGTGATAGTTTATTTACAACCACAAATTCTTGGGTAATAATTTATAAATCATTTGACCACACACCGCAAAACCCCTCTAAAGCAATTTTCTTTATCCCATAAAAGATGTACTATTTCCCCAATACTAAACCTATGCCAAATAAAATATATTCTTTTATTACTTCTAAATGCCGAGTATGGTTTCCTCATTAAGAAGAACTTGTAAAGAAAGTTGCCTATAGGAAATTAAGTACAGGAATAGTTTAAAAATTTGTTGGTAGGAACTGAGTCACCCATAGTAAAATGACTGAATATAAAATCATAGCCTAAATTCTGTGTCTGTATAAAGATCTCAATTTTATTTTAAAGTGGAACTGCATGTTTTTTCCCTCTGTCCTACTCTTCTTTTTGAATAATGCCCCCTCTTTAAAAAAAAACCCTTACACAAAGCTTAAATCCTGCAGTCTTCAGCCTGGTCCGGCAGCATCACTGGTCTTTCATCTTATTCCTCAGAGGCGGCACTGGTAGGTCTTTCCTCCTGGATTGAAATGTGCGCAAGTTGTGACATATCACCCTGTACCCAAAGGGTGACTTTTATTAGCCTGAAGACTGTTTTCTTTATTTTAATACTGGCAAAGCAGCAAAGTGAAAAATAGAAAAAATAAAGCGAACCGTCACTATATCTGAGCACCACAAAGCGAAAACACTATTTCATTTATTTTTAATATTCAGAGAAAACTCACCTATTCATTAATGTCTCAATGCTTTATTTTGTTAAGAAATTACTGTGAAAAACAGCCCCTAACATTTCTGGCCATGACCACCTTGAGTAAGGGCAAATGATTCATGTAGCATTTACTTCCTGGAATCCATCTGCCCTTAGCGGAAGCATGCATGCAGAAGAGTGTCCTTAGCTGAGAACACCCCTCCTCCTCTTCTCCCCCTCCTGAAGACTCCTGGTATGTATGACATCATTTGCCTAGGCAAGAAACCAGAAAGTAACTGAAGAAATGTAAAAAAGTTTAAAACAAGTAAATATGAAATATTTTCCTATCTATTTACTAATGCTAGCATCACCGGGATTAAAAATAATAAGTGTTGATTGGGAGAGTGAAGTTCACTTTAACTAGATTTTGACTTTAAATAACATATAAAAAGTTGTGTACCAGATTTACTAAATGAGTAGGGTGTATAAACAAGGAAGAAATTAACACTTGACACGGATATCCGTGTTCAGTGAAAAATAATAATGGACTTTGCCGGCACTAATGAAACTGATGGGTTTAGAATAAAATATGTTTATTAAATTGTTAAAAAGACACGTCACATCGTATCATCAAGGTAAATACAAAAAATATGTCACAAACATTACAAAGGGGGTTCATCATGTATAAAGGAAATAGTGATTCCACATGGGTCAGGAATGATACAAATACCAGACCAATTATACATGGGTGGACATGAAAGAGAAGGTTGACGCGTTTCGCAACACTGTGCTTCTCTTCAGACTATGAGATAGAAAATGCAAAAAGTGACACACTATTTCCATAAAACAACATAGTCATATCAATATTATATTTCTCATTTAATATTAATCATATTGTCTCTATCAACCTACATTTATCATGACTGCTTCACCTGTGGTTCACAATTTCCCAATTGAGCTGTAACATCAGGGGGGCAGGCACAGGGGACCAACAAAGCCAATCCAGCATCAGGATATCTAAATGTAATTTAATCACATAAAATGGGTATACTGCTTTAAAAAAGTATTTTTCTGTAAATAGTTCATTGTAAATAAAAAACCATGTGTCATACCTATCACAATAGACAAGGTAGTATGGTCAAGCAGTAACCATTTTTGTATGTTTGATAGTGTTGAAATTCCGACAGTGGCTCTCAGGAAGCACTAGAACAGGGAACCATAGATGACAAAAGTAAAAAGGCGATACAAAAACGAGAAAGGGGGAAAGTAATATCCCTCTAATATCATAGCCAAACACTAAGTGGCAAATATTGGTAAATCCTGTTACCTGGAATGCCAAATGCGCTGGACCACATGGAGGATGGAGCTATTAGGTATACCTTTATCACAGATAAGGCACCTAGGAGGCTTCTTTAAATGTCTCCGGTCTTGGATATGCCGGGTCCGGAAGGGTGATGCCCCGTATATATGATGTTAAAGAGTGCCTGACGCCATTGATGCCTAATAATATAGATGTAAGATATTAAGCGTCTCTATCATTAGTCCGTGAAGGGTAGTCTACATGTTCAAAATTACCGTCCTACCTTGCACAGCGCACTGTGGCCGCCTAGTCATGTATCCCGCCTGTCGGTGAGATGCTGGCAGATGCGTCCAGGATGGACGCCTGGCTTTTATCCCCCATCGCGCCTTGTGTGCGCCCCCTCACCGGGCGGCGTGCGGTGTCGCTGAGCAGTGACGTCCACACGCGACACGACGTGTGTCTCAACAAGCGGCGCATGCTCAGAACAGAGCGCGTTGCATGTAAGGAAAGGTAGACGTAGGCAGGCGCAGACATTGAAGGGAGGGGCCGGGGCGGAAACACTTGGGAAAACACTAGGGATCTCACAGGAAAACACAATGCAGATTTACTTTAGAGGTCAAAATGTATCAGTAGACATACAAGGGGTTCCTGTGCCTGATCATTATCAACCAGATTGTGTATTGATCATTGTCTTTATGGGTAGCCATTTTTTTGCCAATTGGTAAAACTACACTGGTTGTAGAGGATATCAAGGCAGCTGGCCTCTATAAATTGTTATTTTGTTATAAATGAGTTGCGCAAAGAAATACACACCAAGAAAACCAAAAAGGACCCTTTCCTGCTCCCCTGGGGCACAAGACTCTTGAAAGGAGCCAAGCACTTTGCAAAAGGCCTGGTGGACCCATTTCCCCCTGGCCAGTCAAAGCTGACCACTGAGTATTATTTTTGGGACTCTCTCTAAGAAAGACCCCAAGACAGGGGGAAGGAAGCTAGGGGACACACATCCTCCCCCTAGACTTCAGGATATGCTCAAAGACCCACGCCCTACCATCCTTGCGGGGTTAAAAAAAGATACACAGAAACTGTGCAGTGAAAGTACACCTGTCCTGAGTGAGAGACTGTTCAGTGGGAGTTCATCTATCATAGGGGAGAGACTGTCTAATGAGAGTTACCTGAGTGTGAGAGAAAATCTGTTTATAACCCATTACAAAAACTTTAATTGCACCTGCCATCCATAGATGATCCAGGAAGATTCCCTTCTGTAATCCCTACCAAAGCTTTCCTGTGCAGGTCTCGGGTGACATACCTTATAAACAATTGTGCCTATGGTCAGTACCCACCCCTCATCTTGTTGGTAACAAGGTGGCTGGTTTATGTTATTTTACCAGCAATTCAGTTCTAGTGATCCATGAATGTGCAACCCCCAATGACCAATGAGGGTTAAAATTTAGTGTTAAAAGTTGTCACTGGAACAGGTGTCCACATTGAAAGATCTTCCCTCACCTTCTCTTCAGGGTTCAAATGTAAAGTTTTAGATTTACCATCATTTTTTGCCCTGGCATTTATGGTCACTAACCTTCAAAGACCATAAGAATCTCCCCAATGAGAACATGGGCAATGACTAAGTATGATTAATTGAGTGATTAAGCATATACAAAGTAAAAGCACTGGATTAAAATGTAGTGGTTCACACCAGTGCACACCAGTGCACTGATGTACACAGCTCTGCACTGAAAAAGTTTAAAAATGAATCTTTCAGTGTTACACAGTGCACTACAATGAAAATGCATGAAGGCACATGTAAACACAGTACAACATGCATACATGTGGCACAACATCAGCACAGCAAAAATTTGACAAGTCTGACATGCATTTGTCTCCAGGCAGCATCCAGTTACTTTCTATGCTGCAAAGGTATTACAAGCATGGCATCAAGAGAGTGACTGGATGTGGATGCTCTAACAACTCTTGTGCAGGATGACCCTGAGCTCTATGATCCACAGGATAGTTTACATATGAACAATAGCAGGAAGGCTCACATCTGACAACAAATATCTGTCAACCTGTACTCAAGCTGAAAGAACCTTAACAACAGGCATCAAGCTGCTACCCATACGTAGAAATCATTTTTTTGTGCAAGCCTCACCCAATAATGCAACATTTAAAACAATGAAACCCCCCCAAAAAAGTGTCATATAAATGCTTTTAAACAACAGATTGTAATATATCAAAATACAAATCCTAGCCCCTTACAATTGTTAAATCATTATTGTGGGAAAAAATGCACCCAATTTTGAAAAATTTACCAGCATCGGGCAAACATTTTCTGCTACAAATGTTGACCTGTAGGAGACATAAAAAATGCAGCCATGTGATCATGAATAGTAAGGTCACTCACATTCTCCCATCAATACTCCACTGAATCTGGTCAAATATATGGTTCAAAGTCTTATAAAATTATAGACATCCCTCTTTCTCACAGGCCAAATACCTCATCGCCCACAAAAACAAGCTGGTGAACTGGCTCAGTGATTCCAGAACATGGTCTGTTTTGTGAAAAATCTATTTGCTTATTATGCTATCTCTGGACAGCTTTTGAATTCCTAAAAATTGCTGAGAAAGTGAAACAGTAATCTGCATCTACAACTGACAGAAGAACCACAGAAAAAAAAACTTTTCTTATAGTTGTAGAATCTTCTACTACCTCTTGGCTTTTCGGTTCAGATATACAGTACCTTTCTTCAATTGCATGAAGACAATTACCTGTAGTTAAATTGCATCTTGACCAAAATAATTCCACAATATCCTTTTACCTTGCTGCTGTAGGAGTTGGCGTTACTATTTTATTCAAGCTTCAACAGAATGCTTTGCAGGTAGTATGCACTATGTAATGGATCATAAATGTTGCTAAGTAAAACTCCAAATAGATGGAAGTATATGAACTGCCAGTCGCAAGAAAAATGAAAAATAAAAACAAAATGTAAATCTATTTCTCTGCTCCTTCTTTTGCAATGCAATCATTGAAAACAAGATGGCAAACAATGTGGGCCAATTTTTGAGGCGGAAAATGTGTGCCAAATGGTTCCGTCTCAACTATAAAGGGCTCGCCTACATTCATTTTGCACTACTTAAATGTTTGCACCCCCTGGAGCTTCCTCCATAAGTAGATATAGGTAGGAATGTTGTGATCCCTATTTTATCAGGGGAATAGATTTACACTTTGTTTTTATTTTTTTCAGGTTTCTTGCAGCTTATCTTTCTTTAGTGTGTCTCTTTGTTACACAGAACTGACAGTAAGTTGAACAATGGTGAAGAGGAGGATGTTTCAGTGGAAGGGACACCAGTGGTAACATCTAGATCAACCACTGCCATCAGTATTGATGAGGGGGCAGGACCTTTGAATCAGTCAAGAGTTGCAGCTCCACAACAGCTCGCACCAGAGTGCCAAGGAAAACCACAAGTAGTCTAGTGGCTTCAAGTTGCAGAATAAATTAGTGCCCCGATGAACAGATAGAAGCGCTAATTTTTTTGATAGAGGAGAGGGGGGAGATATTCCCATTTTGCAATTACTCTTATCCCTCTGATGAAGGAAGTTCCCTGTGACAGGTTAGTGGATATACCTAAAGATATGATAGAGCTACTTTGGCCCCTGGGTCCATCATATCTGGTCTACTGCCACCAACACCATCAGATTCTCATTATCCCCACAACAGCTACCCGTATGCTTTATTGCAGACTTCAGCATCATATTCAGCTGGTCCCCCACCAACTCAGTCATTGATGGGAAGTCAGGCCTATGGATAGGAAGTTAGCTCGCAGAAGGCCCAGGGTAAAGGCCCTCTTATTTTTATTTTTTCGTTTTTTTAGTTAATAATGGTGTTTCTGTATTTATCTAGGTGGCAATCACCTTTTTTAAGAATATTTTTTCCAAACAGAGTTTATAAGCTTTAACTAAACATCCGCAATGGTCAAGTACACTGAATTTGGCACCTAAAAATGCTCTAAAAACAATTCAGAGTGTATAATTATATGCAAATCAAGGCAATTACATTCATATACAAATGCCCTTAACTCTTTAAAGTCAGTAGGAGGTAGCCCATTCAGCCCACATCTTGCAGACCTGCCTACATATGTGACCAATTACATACACACCACTCATTGTAGTCCAGCCGGCATAGCCACCTGGCACCCCTTGTGGTCGCACTAACTCACATTCACTATGTGACTCTCCGGGCGTCCATCTGGTCTGGCAATTCTGGCCCTCTCCATCTGTGGGCCTATTGGGCTGATTGGGACCTGCGCAGCACATACCACCCAGTACATACATCAAACTTACTAAATTTAATTCTCAATGCAATGCCCCCTGAAGAAGGACTCTAACTCCGAAACATGTTGGGATGATTATGGTACTTGCCGTCGAATTCCACTTTAATGTGGCTATATAGGTGTACAATTCCCAAGCATTGAGTTCTGTTGTAACTGTACTGTACCATTTTGGGATTTATATCTGTACAATGTTTTTATATGTCTGTACTTCACGTCTTTCATAAGAGATGTCATGTTTGACACATGTGAATCTCTTTTTACTCTTTATAATTAATAAAGATACAACTTTTATTTAAAAAGTAGGAGGTAAGGGGTATATAGTAATTAAAAAGAAAAAATGGCACTACTCTTAATATTTCAAACATTTCATAAGTCCTTATCAAAGCATGCAGCTTTGGTTGCCAAGAAAAAAGAGGGCAGCAACATGGTCTTATCTACACAGGGGCTGCGATTGCTGATATATTTTCACCCAGATCAGAAGTAGAGACTATTTTGCAAGTATTAATATGTTCCAGTAGTTCAACTGCAGTTGCACATAGCTTATTGAGTGTATTTTTGAATTCTAGTGACAGACGTATCTCTGTTCTATTACACTGTGCCAGATAGTGTCTGTGCTACTGTATGTATGTAGTAGTCACCTTCCAGTACAGTAGTAGGCGAACCTGTTTATTGCAATATAGTATGCAGCTCCTGTTATTCTAGTTAACTCTGTCCCTTTTTGTCTGGGATTCTATAGCTAGTTTTAGTTTAGGGCTCATGAACCAGCCTAAGGTAAAGCTAGGTTAGGCATCCGATGGCCGATTCTGGCAGTTAGAAGTCCAGTTGCATGTCAGATTAGAAACTACAAGCAAGGGACTAAAGTGCAGTGTAGATAGGCTGACTCTGAGTTCCAGTGCCACACCACAGTTCCTTCCGGTGAGAAGCTTAGTTCCAGGTTGTAAAACAGTTGGAGGATCGCCTTGTGACCGCTGATCTTGTCTTCAGGTCTTCGTCACAAAGAGAGATGCCGCATCAGCCTTAGGGGCCCCTGCAACTGGACTTTGCTGCAAAATTCCTCTGGAGGTATCTCTAGTAATAACAATATAAACCTGGGTATGTGTGCACAATTCCACCAGGACTCCTATCGGGGCCCTCTGCTGATAATACCTGTTTGTGCATTGGATATATGTACTGTTGTTAATCTCTTTTTATATAAAACTTGTATTATTTCTATAATGGGGTGCATTTATACTTACGGTTAATGTTATATTCTGGTTTAGTAGTTATGCTCCCAATTACTTTGTTTAGATAACAAATTCATTTTCTGGGAAGGAAATCTCCTCTGTTCACAGAGGCCCTGTCCTGGGTGGAAGAATTGCCAACTTTCAAATCCACTTGTCTATTTAGTGAAGGTTCACTTGTCTTATCTCTGTTTTGAAAATTGTTAATTGGAACTAAGGAATGCAGTCACAACCATAAAATTTTTTAGAAAAGTTGTTGCACTGTTGTAGTGGGTAATTCTGCATTTTGTATCATAATTCCTGTTGCCCTATTTCTTGCATGGAAATGATGCTGCTGAATTATGAATTGCTACCTATTCCTTCCATGCCAAAAGTGGCCAACCCTCCAGTTTTCATGTGACTTGGTAGTTAATATTGATGTTTAAAGGTACTGTGAATTGCACATAGCAAAAATAAATATTGGAATACTTCTATGCTGACTTCCACTGCTTTTTTGTTAAATAAGCAACAGCAAAAATAACAACAATAACAATAATAGTAATAATAATAATACAATGATAATAATAATGTTGATAGTAATAATATGATGATGATAATTAGTATGTGTTGTCCAATAACCAAGCATAAACATTGCAAGATTTTTCTTGGTATAAATTATTCAATTTTCACTATATTAGTGATTCTAGTTAAGCATAAATAAAACTGAATGAAACCAAGCAAGGCACATCTTAGCAAATGTTTATGTGCCTCAAATAAATAGCTTGCATTTCCCATCATTTCAGAGCAATGTATCCTGCAGGGAACAAGTAGATCTTGTAACAGAAAATCTTGAGATCTCTTTGCAAAGTCAATCTAGACGAAAGAGCCTCCAAAGGGATCAAAGCTTTTTTTCAGTTTGAATTATTCCATTAAAGCCAAGTGTGACATAATTACAAAAGATGTGGCTGTAGAATCTCATCAGGATTATCTGACACTCAGCTTTGTTGAAAAAAGTCTTCCCAGCTGTTTCAGGAACAGCACAAATGTGATGTTAAGTGTAAGGCGCAAAAAGTGCTAATCATTGACCACTGTTTTGCATGATCTGTAACGCTGTGTTCTCACTATTATGAGCTATAAATTTAACTTCTTACCCAGGAAGCAAGAAGGAGTTAACAGTAAATGGATAAACATTTTAGATACAGTAAATAATCAATATGTATGTGATTCACAAACCACCTTAATCTAGTTTATCCATTTTCAATAAATTTAATCTGAATTTAGTATCTCAGTCACAACAAGGAGAATACTGACAGCTATAAAAACAACTTTTTAGCAGAAAAGAAGAAGGCCAGAGCCCCCATTATCCTTTTTTGTGCTGTATGTGTCTAAATTAGAGATGTTCTGTCATTTTCTGGTTTAGTGGGTGATAAGTCAGGAATCAAACAGGTAACAGCTGAAAATGATCAGGCGATATGTTGATTTCACCTTTTTATTATGAAAATTACCTTAAAAAGTAAACAGACTATTTGCCTTTATTAAATCAACCCAATGCAGTCTTAACAAAGGGACTCTGCAAAGCCCCAAATTGTTGGCCTGTGTGCTGTGATGAAACTTTCACAATAAAAATATAAATTACCATTTTGGAGCACTGGTCAGTTTTTGCTGTTATTTATCAACATGGGAAATCTATTATGCTGATACTCTAAACAGGCCGCGGGTTAAAAGATGTACAACACTTACACATATTTTACAATAGGAATCAAACAGGAATGTTAAAGAGACAGTCCACATTTGTTTTTTGTTTTTATAAAACTATCATCTTCAAGTCATTTTCATAAAAGGTTTTAGCAAACATAATTACATATTCTTACTGGTTACTATTCTGCAAACAAAAATTAGGCCATTCTAGAAGTCCTCTTTTCGTAGTGGTAAGTAGAATGCTCTCTGTAAAGTAATCACATGATCAGTTTCAGCACTGAAATAAGAGAAAACCTTATGGTCAACCAACTGAGCTGGAAATTTAATTTCTGGGGGCTTCCTGTAAATTGATTGATGTGTTTGCAGGGAACATACATTTTGAAAGTTCTAGAAAATCATAGCTTGCTGCACATGAAATGGCAAGGCAATATTTAGAGACATTACATTACAAAGTGGCTTGTGCAGCAAATATGAAAAGAACAGTGTGTGCCCATAGTAAAACACAGTCATTAAACAAAAATAAATTAATTAAGTGAAAAAATGTCTTATGGTATTAACATTATTGTTTTCACTGTGACTGTTAGAGCAAATTTTGGCCAGATTTTTATTGTTTTTTTATATTTCTTTTCTACAAGTTATAAACTGATCTGGATGTTGATTCATACTGTTCACAATTGTATTTTTTCAGACATTGAGTACTATCTTTTTTTCATTTTGATTTGTTACTTCTCAAAGTGAAAGTGGAGTTTTTCATACTGCAATTTAATTTATGAGTTGGCATAGGTGGGATGAATCGCCCACTGACCTTTAAATTTACAGAGAAGTCAAGTGATTGGCTATCTCATTCAGATTTCTAGTTTTGGGTATAAACTGAAAATAAATAGGGGCCAACTTATTAGGTTTTTAGAGCTTGTAACAGGTATTTAGAACAGAATCAAGTGGTGGTTGATGCAACTTCCCTCCCTGAGCAAAACTAAAATATTAGTCTTAGGTGAACTAACCCTTTGATTTTTTTTCCTTTACTTCGATGAACAAATCGCCAAATCTGAAGCCCAAACCTGTAGCTTTCTTTATTTCCTAAAATGATATAAGTTGTTTCTATGTGTGCATACTGTATAAAAATAATAGTAGTAGTAATGATAATGATGTTACTACTAATAATATATTGCTGCAATGAATTATTATGAATATTACATTTTTATTAATATTAATATATTCTTGTTTTTTAGTATGTGTAAAGTACTTATATAATTGTTATTGTCCTGTAAAAAAGGAGTTCAAAATATAACATGCCTAAAAATGTTTAAAAAAGATGCATTTACCAAGATGATTACAATTAAATGATAAAGCATAGAATTTAAAATAGAACATCAGATGTTAACTAATCAACGGTTCTAAAGGATTTGGTAACCATAAAATAGTCTTGTTTTTTTTCCCTGCCACACATTAGAATTCCCTCATACATTATTAATGAAGTTAAACTACTTGTAACATGCCAAATGTGCTGTGTAGGAGATTTGTGCCTAATCCAGCAAAAAACAGGCCCAGTCACATAATGATAGAAAAAAAGTATAAATGTCAACAGTTTTACACTGGGACTGGATTAAGCACACCATACTTAGTGATTCCTTACACAAGGATTATCTCACTTTTGGTGTTTCGTCAAGGAAGGCCACACTTCTGAAAACGCAGCCCAGATTTCTACCTGGAAAAATAACTCTTGGTCAAATACTGCAAGCATAGCTTGAGGGACAACAGTGGAATCTTCATTTAATTAAGTTCTCAGCTCCAAACTACCGTATGCGTGATGAGCACTGGTTAGACAAAGCTATGTGACATACACGTTATTACTGCATGGAGAACAAATGTGAGATTACATTCAATTCAACTTCAATTAAGTTGACTTAAAATAACTCTGGTGCTGCTTTCCCTTTGTAGCTGTAGAACAAACATGTAGGCATAGAGTTTTAATAAAATAAAAATAGAACATATGTTTCCTGCAACATGTGCTAAATGATAGCTCCTGCTTTTAAAGTAGCCCCAATAAAGTGTAAAGTAAATTCATTTTTTATCGGAATGGTTATTCTGGTATGCACTCCATTGTGTTGCAAGCCTAAACATGTTCATGGCTAATCCATAATATTTTTTCTATTTTTCTGAAATACCTTTTTTGGTTACAGCTGTTGCACTGATATACCTTTGCAACTAATGTGTTATATGCAACCTTAGCAAGGATCTCTCATCAGAAGTTAAAGAAGACTTGTGAAAACCCGCCCCCCCCCCCCCAGGGGTCCCAGTGCACACAGCATTTGTCCCTGTTAAAAGCTGTGCTGTGGTTTAGAAATAAAATTTAGTTTTTAGCTCTGTCAATGCAGTCTGTAGCTCCAATCCAGGCAGAAGCCCAAATTTTGGGTGTTCTTATGGTGGGAAGTACACGCAGCACTGAAGCCACAGCCCTGTCTCTGTTCTGCAGCCCTCCTTGCGGTTTAGCCTATTCACTCCTCTCTTTGTATTGTGAAAATACTGAGCCTACAACCTTGCCAGCTAGTTTGGAAATGACTATAGTAGCAGCCTGTGTTCTGAATGAGAGTGGCCGATGAGCAGCGCTGATGGCTTACATTGCTGTTGGTATGTGTTTTTGTGGATGTAAGGACTGCTCTCCAGTAGTTGGTGGCTGTGGCAGATTGTGGGCTCAGTCTTTTTACAGTGCAATGGGAGCAGAGCACAGGCTAAACAGCAAGGAGGGCTGCAGATGTACAGAGAAGGCAGGGGCTGTGTTCACTATGTGTTTTCTATCTGTACTGAACCCTCCTCCTCAGTCACTTTAAAGTCCACCTCCTTGCTCCAGCATGTTCAGATGCAGAGAGGAGAGGGGGCAAGTTATCCAACTATGCAGCCCAGAAGTAGGGCAGCACAATGGCTAAGTGATCAGCACTTCCACCTAACAGTACTAGAGTTACCAGTTCAAATACCAGCCATGACATTACCTGCCTGGAGTCTCCTTGTTCTCACTGTGCCTGTGTGGGTTTCCTCCAGGTACTCTCGTTTCCTCCCACACTCAAAAGATATGCTGGTAGGTTAATTGGATCCTGTCTAAATTGGCCCTAGTATATGTATGTATCAACGTGAATTAGGGACAATCAATTGTAAGCTCTTTGAGGGCAGGGACTGATGTGAATGTACAATACATATGTGAATGCTTAAATTAACAGTGCTACATAGAAACCTGTAAAAAAAAAATAACAATCCCTCTACAGATTTTAATGGGGGCAAGTGCTATGTGCATATAAACAGAAAAAATCCCCACTGAGAATTGTGGGGGAAAAAGATGGCCATATGAGTGACATAGAATACAGTGTTCAGGTTAACAAATATTTTTTTTACTTTATTAAGATAAAAAAGATCATATAGATCTGCCTCTAATAAGGAAAGAGACATACGTCTTGGTGTGTGCTTAACGGACACTTTACAGTGACCCTGCAAATGTGGCAACCGTAACAAAAAACAAAAACAGTGAAATTAACCACATAACATGTAAAACAGGGGGATTTAACTTTTTCAAATTGCAATGAGGCTCCTTCTATAATACCAGGTAAAATGCCATCTACATAAAAAATATATTTGAGAGTTGTGTCACTTGCAATGTATCTTTTCAGCTTGTTTTGGTCTTGCCGTAAATTAAAATAATTTTGTTGACCTGACTCTCCTCTAGCACAATTAATCAATACAGCTCTGTCACTTCCCTGCCCTCAGCTTATGATTGGGCAGTGAATTGGCACCAACAGACTTATGTGGTCATTTTCCTGCTCTCTATTATCATGTCAGCGTGGGTCTTGTCAGCACATTTGCATGTAGCACATCTAATTGGCCCCTAATATTTGTCCTCCTACTGCCTGTCTTAATGTCTTAATTAAATGCAGGTATTTATACCAGTGTCATTTAAAATCTTTTTAAATTGTTTCAGTTTTAATATCTTTCTGCCATTCAGCTTTAAAACAAAAATGAACTGCATAGGTATTACCATTCTCCTTCTAAAAGTGATGCTTTTTCTTACCTATAGCCGACCTCTACTTTGTGAATTGCTATTTTTCTAATCCAAAAGCTTTGGTACTTTCCAAGTCACTGACCCACAACAGTTACTCCAAAGGGAGGTATGAGTTCACTCTTTCATATGCTGATTCCAAAGTGAATGGAGTAAAATCCTCAGGAGTAAAGGGAAGTCCTCTGAGGACAGTTGTCAGCAGAACAATTGTCCACACTGGAAGGTTTCCCCTCACTCCCTCTAGTGGCAACTGTAAAATTCTATTTTTTTACTCTCACCTTCCATCCCAGTTACAGTGATCATCAGAACAAATAGTAAGTTGCTTTAAATACACTTGAAATGCTCACAAGTAACAAACTTGAAACACAACCATCAAACGTAAAGCTGAGTTTTGGGCTACCCTAAACCACCAACCCCTCTAACTAATCGCTAGCTAAATGACCCTTTCATTCACCTAAATTCATTGTTACATGACACTTTAGTCTAGAGTATTCTCATTTATTTTGTGTAGGGGGTAGCTTTCTTCAGGTGTTTAGGTCACTGCCGGGGTGATGCGGACAATGCTTATTGGTTGTCCAGGCATGAGGTCTTAGGGTCCAGGAGAAGAGTCTCAGTGATGCAATCAACAGAGGGAGATTGTTTGGGACTGGCCAGCACAGGCATGTCTATGTCATTGGATTACTGTAGACACCCAGAAATGGCGCTAGTGAGGATTCTTAGATGTTTGAACCAAAAAATCACTGACTTACCAGTTTCAACATGTATACCTGTAAAATCATGGAAAAGGTTACCACAATTAAAAAAAAAATAGAAAGAGGCGCTGTTAATTCTACAGGATAACCGGACAGTTTATTGTGAGATGGCAAAAAAAGAAACACAAAACCTAAAACTAATGGTAGCCATAGTTTTAAAGAAATAGCATTTGTTAATAAAAACATATTCATAAAAGTACTTGGTCAAGAGCCGTGAAGTACACGGGCTCAAGTTCTGATTGTTGTACACTTGTAAGTTTTGCTAGTAACAGATTCCTATCTCTATGTAAACGGACTTGTGAGTTTAGCAGTGACTCATGCAGTGATTCTAGCAGTGCACAAAATTAGGAGAGCAATAGGTTCTCAAAAACTTCTTTGTATGTCAGAGACAGAGTAGCATATGTCAGTGTAAGTATAATCATACTTAGTAACAATTAATTATGTAAATTTTGGTGTGGAAAGAAGCTGTATAAAAAGTGATGTGCGCCATAAAGTTTAATGTAATCAGCTGATCTGGCTAAACTGGAGAAACATAGGTAGTAGCAGAAGGTCTTATTTAGGTCACAGTCTGAAGCAATCTTACATCTGTGGCCACGAGGGCAGACAACAGGATTATATTACTTGGTGTCAAACTAATACTGGCATAATATACCTTATCCGTTAAATGCAAAAATGTTTCAAGAATACTACCAAGACACTCAGGTTGCAACCTTGGAGCAGAAACTGCCCCTTAATTCATTGTTGTTTGACTTTCGTATATGAGCCTTCACATATTAAGAATATTAGAGAATTAGCTTTACACTACACATGTAGAATCCCTTTAGGATTACAGAACCATGCAAAAGGAAATATTTATTGTGGCACTAAAAAAGTTGCCTGAAGTACACATGAAATATGATTCTAATATTATGAACTTTACACTAACCTCCAACCATAGTTACAGTTGGTATGTACTTTATATAAACTGGAGTTTACACAAATGTATGATGTGTAGGTTTTTATCAAATTCACAGTCTATTTTATTTTGTGGCAGATACAAATCACATCAAGGAAATATCAGACCATGATAACACATCTTTATGGTCTGGAAAATATCAGTGTTCAATCTGTTGGAATAATAATAATAATCATAGTATAAATAAAAATAATAATAATAATACATCAAAGTAAGGGAGCACAATGCTGTTGTCCACAGCAGAAATGTGAGGCTTACCTGCAATTCTAAAACTTTTACTAGAAAGTGAAAAGTCGATATAGTATATTTCCAGAATTATTTTGTTTGTGAAAGTAACAAATTAACACACAATAGGCCTTCTGCCTTCTAAGTATGTGTGGTCTCTAAGATCAGAAAGAACACTTCGATAAGCTCTAGACCCCTTGTGAAGACATGTTTGGCGCCTGCAAATCATTCATTGTCCTATTCAGACTCACATCTGGCTGTACATGACATTTTCTGACCCACTCCTATCATATAAAGTTTCTAGTCTGACATCTGGTCCAAAACCACCTTATTAATGTGTGTTATTAATATTTCAACCAGACTTTTCCTTTCTTGAACCTGAACATCATGACCTCCAGACAATCTAGGGAGGCATCAGTAACTTCACAAGAGAAACTTTCTGAATTGATTCCAAGTTTAAATGCGTCTCGTTTTGTTAAACTGAGATCACTTGTGTTAATAAAGGAAATATGCATGGTGTCCTAAGTGCTTATATCAGAAAAATCAGCATCTGTAGACTTCATTTATTGCCTCTGTGTTATTCCCATGTCAGTATTGTAGTCTGAAATACTGAAACCAAATAAATCTAAAAACTAAATGAGTGACAGCACACAGTGCACATACAACTGTTACTAATATTTGGAAGCGAAGGTATGAGGTGGAGAGCAGCAGAGAGATATGGTTAAAGCATGTGCCTCCGATACTTGCTAAACTATGTTTGACAGCAGGAGGTGCCAGCAAGAAACATTGCAACTTACAGCCACAGGAAAGTGTACAGAGCAGCCCCAGATGTGTACTATGAAGGCTAGGAAGCAGCACCTGATGTCTGTAGTGGTGGCTGAAATGCTACAACTGAGGGTGCGAAGCAAAACCAGATGTATACATTAACAAGGTATAAAATCAGCACCAGATGTTTGTGGATGGCTTTGGAAACATGGAATGTTGTCAGCAAAGAAAGGCCACCTAGCCCATCACTTCTGTCCATTGTGTTAGGAATGCTTTCCAATATAGTTCTATTCCAGGAAAGTTTATATTATTTTGTATTACCAATACAATTTCCTATTTTTTAGTAAATAGTTCTTACTATAGCTTAAACGTGTTGCTTTTAGATAGTAAAATAATTTTATTTACACCAACAACATCCAGTATAATTTCCTATATTTAAAAATGAAAAAAGCCATATGGGTTTTAAGCAGCTTACAGTGTCTGACTTCTAAGTTGCAAGGGTGGATCCTGGGTGGAACCATGGGGAAGATTTTCTAAAACTGGAGCACTCTGGTGCAACTGGGCATGGAAGCCAATCCGCTTCTAACTTCAGCTTGTTAAATTAAGCTTTGACAATAAAACCTGGAAGCTGATTGGTTTCTTTGCAGAGTTGCACCATATTTTTCACTCTCCACTTTTAGTAAATCCCCCTCCCATTTATGTGGTTTTGGAGGCTCTCATGCCTCATTCCTGCCTCAGATATACTTCTGGCCTTCCAGCTATCAGATGAAATTGGACATATGCTAGACCTGGGGGTTGTTTCCACAGTCCAATGTTTCCAATGTTGTAAAATATCAAAGGTCTGTCTAGTTGTGGCTGGTGTTTATTTAATGATGATTTAATGCATGTATAACATACAGGGTGCCATGCACTTAACTTAAAGCCCCCATCAGAAAGATCCAATGACTTCTGATTTGGCTACATTCTTCTACTGGGGCTGTTGCCAGAGCAAAGCAGCATACTCCATGTTTGTTAACTGAAAATAGTATACTGCCTGATCAATGAAACTTTGCAAGTAAGCATAGACACCCATTCACAATGGAATCTAAGCAGTGGTAGGTTAAAAGCGTGTTAAGGTCCTGGGCTACTAATTTCATAGTTCTGTTTTTTACCCACTTGTTAAATGAGATCCTTTTGCAAACATTAATTGAAACACTGAAATGTACAGTGTATTAACGTTTAATACGAACAGAAATTTGAAAATATAAGGTATGCAAATGTCTGTCTGCAAAATGTTTTAAGGCTCACTGCATCAAATCAAGCAGTAATAAAAATGACACACAATAAATAGCAGATGTAAATATCACCAGTGACAATAAAAATTAGGGATGAGATTCAGGTTCACCACTAGCATGAAATTAATGCAAAACCTGTGGATATAAAATTCAAGGTCCCTACAAATATATGTGCAGATTTGCCTTCTAAACTATGGCCATTAGGCTTAAAATTACCAGTAGGGGACTTTTGGATAAGCTACCCTCCTGGTTATAAAATAGGGGATAGAGGGGACACAGAGCAAACAATGTTCAAGCGTATTGTAAGATGCTGTAAGGAAGGGATAGGAAAAGCTGACAAAAATGCCTAGGGAAAGATTAGGGCTTAGTTAGGAAATTTTACTTTGTTTTACAATTGCTAGCTCCTTGAGCAATCAACACTTTTGCTCTTTTTTTTAGTTTATATTATTGTGGGCTTTTCTGTGTTTAATTTTATTTTGCAATTGATTTAAAGTTATTGTAAAGTCTTGTTATTTAAAAAATAAAAAATAGCAAACATGTTATACTTACCTCCTCTGTGCAGTTGGTTTTGCACAGAGCAGCCTGGAACCTCCTTTTCTCAGGTCCCTCTTTGCTTCTCCTGGCCCCTCCCTCCTATCAAGTGCCCCTACAGCCAGCAGCTTCCTATGGGTGCACCCAAACCGAGTCAGAGCTCTGTGTATCTATTCTCCCCTGATTGGCTGACTGACTTTATTTGACAGCCGTGGGAGCCAATGGTGCCACTGCTGTGTCTCAGCCGATCAGGAGGAGTGTCCCAGATGGCTTAGACATTCGTGGATATCACTAGAGGAAGATCGGGCTCAGGTAAGTAATTA
Organism: Glandirana rugosa; assembly: GCA_018402905.1. Classification (NCBI taxonomy): domain Eukaryota; kingdom Metazoa; phylum Chordata; class Amphibia; order Anura; family Ranidae; genus Glandirana; species Glandirana rugosa. The sequence goes on from BLSH010417460.1 coordinate 117,449, forward strand.
TGGGGTGCTGGGGTGGCTGCTACACACAAAAGGTTTTTTTATCTTAATGCAATGCATTAAGATAAAAAAAACCTTCTGCTTTCACAACTCCTTAAAGGTCAGATGGAAATTTTAGCTGCTGACTTGTCCATAGCACACTTATTTCCTGCAAGATTTCCCTTTTGAAAAAAAAATGTCCTTTGTTTGAGGGGTCAGTATGTTATGATTCCAGATATTTAGTCTTTATATGTTGGTAGGGCATTTATTTCAGGTTAAACTGATTTCTTTTGGCAAAAAAGCTTCCCTTAAAAAAGTGTTCTTTTGCTCAAGGGGGTAATGTATGGGAGATTTAATTTATCTTGGTGATTTATTGTTTTTTATCGTAGGTTGAGAGGACCTTTTTAGATTAACCTACTTTTTCCCAGATGCCCCCCCCCCCCCTTTAAAAGGGGGGATTTGATTGTAGGAGTTGGGGTTTACATTTCTTTTGGGGGGTTTCTTGATTTTTATTTTATGTTGACTGGGTTTAGTTAGGGTCTTCAAAATGCAGAATTTACGTGTTAGTAGTCAAAAAAAGGAGATGTATTTGGCGCTAGCCCAAATCCCTGTGTGCTGGGAGTACTTAATCATACAACAGGCTCTGTGGGAGGTGATCCAGGAGGGGTCCTGTGATGGATGATGTTGGCAGGGAGAACAGAAGGCGGCTTCACAAATGACTGCTGTCTTAGGGGCAAGAGAACCTCTGTAAGGACCAAAGTGGAAAAGAAGCACAGCGCCTCTAAGTGTAGCCGTTTAACACATTTTATTAAAATCACATAAAAATCTACTCACAAACTGGTAGACTCAGTAGGCATTGCAGTATGAGTCACTGCGGACTGGGTGTAGAGGAATAACGTCCTGGCTAGAGTTGAGCGAACCTCTGGAAGTTCGGGTTCTGCTGGTCCGGCCGAACTTCGGGACAAAGTCCGGGTCCGGACGGAACCCGAACGATCGCACGGACAACGAACCCTCGTCTTGGGCTTGAAGGTCTCCAAGCGAGTTGAGATCGGTCCTGCAATAAGGAGATGTGGGTCAGGCGTCACTGAGTATGACGTTACGGATGACTCAGATGGTCAAACACTCATCTAAAAATACACTAAAATTATTTTACACAATTTGCCGATGTGAATCTCCGCGACACGAAGAAAAGGTGAAACCAGGAATGTCTCCAAGAGAACGGGGATTCTGTCGTCAGTAAACACTTCGGCGGAAGACAAGAGGGACGGTTGTAGTAGGTAGTGTCCTGGGGAGGACCTAGTGGAGGGTGTCTCGGACAACATACTAATTCATG
>BLSH010417460.1:143159-177260 GCA_018402905.1 Glandirana rugosa
ACATCCAGACGCGAAGGCGGCGCCTGCTTACCCAACATCAGATTGTATAATCTAGCATGCCTTTTAAGAGTTGGAATGGACTGGACCAGTAACGCATCTAGATATGCGAACACCACTCTGGAATCAGACATGACACACCCGTATCAACTAAAGGCCCTCCTCTTATCGCCTTGGACAGCACTACCTCCCACCATTAAATACAACCTTCTGCTACGAGATACGATCATAGCCTGGAGAGAAGCGCGGAAGATTCTCAAAATTCCACTAAACATATCCAAACATCTGCCAATTCAGGGTAATCCTAACTTTCCTCCAGGACTGCAACACCAAGCCTTCTCAGTATGGAACCAGCAAGGTCTAACTCTCTTCTCCTTGCTCTGCAACTCCACCACTGGAGACATCCTCCCGTTCAAGGACATAGCCCAAAAGTACTCGCTGCCACGATTCCACCTCTTCAACTTCTGGCAATGCGCCCACTTTATTAGATCCACAGGCAGAGACAAATCGAAGAGATTCCAACCCTCAACCATAGACGCTATGATAGACTCACAGTCATATTCTATCTCAGCGTTGTATAAACTCCTACTCACTGAAAAGTCATTGCCTCTAAATGCCACCTCAGCCAAAAACTGGGAAAAGGACTTTGCAACCCCAGATCTCATGGATAAACTTCTCTCAGGATACAACAAAACTATAAAACTTTCCCCTAACGAACAATGGAGAGAAACACAACTAAAGATATTGCACCGAGCATACAGACCCTTCAATGCAGGAACACAAAACCCATCCTCACGGTCATGCCCTCTCTGCAGTCTCCCAAAACCCACGCTCTCTCATCGATTCTGGTCGTGCCCCTACATCACAACTTTCTGGGACAAGATCATCGCTTTCATTCACACGGTTACGCAACTCCTAATACCGAAAGACCCCCTACAAATAATTTTCGGTTGCTGGAACACACAGCCGGAGGGAAAGTCACCTGATCTAAGCCTCCTCCACAAAGACTGGATCCTAATCTGTCTCTACACAGCCAGAAAAGCAATACTACAAAACTGGACCTCGTCAATACCTCCGACTGTTGCAAAAGTGAAGCTAGAGTTGACATCACAACTAAACAACGAAAAAATCCTCACAGACTTCAACCATACCAAGGCGACCCAGTTTTTTCACAAACGATGGAGCTCCTTCATAAAGTTCACCCAACCTCAGGGAACAACAAGCTCCTCACACGACAAATTCTCCTACCACAGAGACAACACGGCTCAAGGGCTTGGACTTCCTTTTGGCCCACATACGCGAAGAGATGCATCCCACCCCCCCTCCTACCTCCCTTTAACCCCCCCCTTTTCGTCCTAATTTTGCAGGTGATCCATCCAAGACATAGTAGTAATTGTTATAACTAGTAGTGTTATGGATAGCAGAGATCATCTGATCTCCCTTTTCAAATACGTAGTCATTTCTAACCGAAATATCGTTTAATCTCCACTGATGTTAATTGGAGTTATTTTCTTACAGTACACCAATGATTAATGTCATTACAATCTCCTGTACTATTTACCAAATGCCTAATAAAATCTGATTTAAAAAAAAAAAAAAAAAAAAAAATCTATAAGTTACAGCGCACACATGATACATACTCCTGCCAGGCTATTTAAAAGCATCTAAATGTATATATAGCAAAAAAAATGCAAAAATACGGGGGTTTGGTCACACTGAATGGCCATGAAGTGCTTAAGCCCACTGACTGCTGCAAAGTACCCCGTTTTACCAGTGGGAACCTACACTGACCTTAGAGTGAATGCTCATATCTCTTAAACATGGAAGCTAACGCCTCTCTTTATGGGAGACCAGAGGACACATCCCATGGATCAGGTGGACACTGATTGGGGCTAATTAAGGAGGATGGGGTTCACCAACCCAAAAAGGTCTGGTCAGGACCCAAGCATAAAGCATACAAAAAAAAAAAAAAAACTAGAATATTTGGGGGGAACACCCTACCAAACGCATGGTGCTGCTCGTAACGACCAACAAACAAAAAATCGTAGGCGTTAGCTTCCATGGTTTAAGAGATATGAGCATTCACTCTAAGGTGAGGCTTAAGTTGTGACCAAACCCCCGTATTTTTGCATTTTTTTGCTATATATACGTTTAGATGCTTTTAAATTACACCCCAGTATCAGTCGACCTTCTCTAAAGCTTGTCAACTCTTCCAGGGTTTTATCAATGAAAGTAAGTTGGTGCGTATTAGGTGCGTACAGTGTGGCAAACGTATACATCTGCCCCGCTATTGTACCCTTGAGGAACACAAACCACCCATGCTCGTCAACCTTATGATCAGTCGGGACAAGTGGGCATGTCTTGTGGATCGCAATGGCCGTTCCCCTGGACTTAGGTCCAGGTGAATTGCTCAGGAACCACTGTGTGAATACGTGGGTGGGGAGTCTTGGTGCCGACGCTTCAGTAAAGTGTGTCTCCTGAAGAAACACCACCTGCGCTTCAGGCGTTTCAGTTCTACCCATAATCTATTGCGTTTGTGTGGAGAACAGAGACCCCTTACATTATATGATATTACCTTAATCGATGCCATGGCATTGCTTCATTTGCGAGCCCGGACCATTTCCAGGAGGGGGCCGGGCCCCGCGTGACCAGCTAACGAGCCATGATCTAGGGGGAGAGCAGAAAAACTTAAGTATGACAAGAAGCATAATGAGAAAATAAGGGTAGAAGGGGTAGGGTGGGGTAAGAATAAAATAAACGATAAACATTAACTGTGGATTGGGTAAGAAATCCGCGCTGATGTATACAAATTAATAAAATTAATTGAGTGAGGTGCTGCAAAACTAGGAAAACCATCCAAACAAAGTATATTTTTTTAAAACAAGGATTGCGCAACTCTCTGTGATAATAAATATCTATAAAACCATATATAAGTTGTGTGCTACTTAATCAGTAAATCAATACAAATCAAAACATCAAAAATCAAACATCATAATTGTGAAAATTCAAAAAATTGGTGTTTAGGAATAAACAAAAAAATGCTTACACCGCTTAAGGTGTATAAAAATGTTCTTAAGTTTTAACCAAAAGTCCAGAATTTGAATAGAAGAAAAATGAATTCCAAGAAAAAAAGAGAGAAACTTCCACCAGGTGTACGGAATAAAGGAGCATCTGTGTCACCCCACACTCTGATTTTATCGACTCTTACCAGAGATGTCAATATACTTGGTTGTACACGAAATAACGTAGCGCCCGAGAAGCTACGATATGTAAAAGGGTAGGGTGTCACTCCATCCTCGGATGTCCTGTTGGACTCGTGGCGATCATGTAAAGATAATAGACGCCAAATAGTGAAGTAATGCGTGGTAATCGGAAATCAACATAAGCCAACTGGCTACTCACATTTACACAGTAGGAAACGCTCAATAAGCAAGAAACGCCGGCTCAGGATGCGTGCAGCCCGTGCTATCTCAGTCACGTGGGTCATATGCTCGTCAATACGTAGGACCGCCCGTACCGTCGCCCACAGTTAATGTTTATCGTTTATTTGATTCTTACCCCACCCTACCCCTTCTACCCTATAATTGCTATAGCTCCGCTATGTGCTCATGTCCTTAATAGTTATACGGGTGCGCTCTCCGGGGCCGTCCATCAAAAACCCAGATACCTGAAAGCAGCAACAAAAATAAAAAGGGAAACTGCAGCCCTAGAGATGCGCACCCCTTTCTGCACCTTTAACAGTTACAGCTTTGCCGAGCACTGCGCCTCTCATGATAGAATTCACATCTTTCAAGCTGTTAAGCGTCCCAACTGCCCCCGGCCTCCGGGCGGGGGGAAGTGTCACGATCAGCTTGCCTTTTTCCTCTAGATCTTCGCTTGGGTCTGGCGGGGAGCCAAACTTGAGCGTTGGGAATCGGCATGGCCTCTGCGGTCACCTGCCAGTCGGGAAAGTCTACCGGGTCTAGGCCCAATCGTGAAAGGAAGTGGGGAAGATCGTCTTTGGTGCGCAGGGTGGCCGTCTCTCCATTCCTGTCCGCCTGCAGTTGGAAGGGGAAACCCCATCGGTAGGTGATACCTGCCTTTTTTAGCGCTGCCAGAAGGGGGCGAACCGCCCTGCGTTGCATTAGCGTACGGCGGGACAAGTCCTGGTAGAAGGAAAGATGAGCGCCATCAAAGTCAAAAAAGGGGCGCTTGCGCATGCGTTGCATGATTTGCTCTTTGATTGTATATTTGTGCAATTTGCAAATAATGTCCCTGGGATTGTCCACATCTTGAGAAGGCGGTCTTAGGGCCCTATGGGCTCTATCTATTTCAATGCGCATATCAGGAGGTGCCCCTAGGATTTCTTTAAAGATACCTTGGAGTGTAGGGATGATGTCTTTCGCTGCTGTGGCTTCAAGGAGTCCCTTTATGCATATGTTAGATCGGCGACTGCGGTTCTCATAATCATCAGGTTGGTTTATCAGTGCTTCAATCCTCTGATCTTGTGCAGTACACCTATCCGCCAAGCGAGCAATGGATGGCAAAGAGTCTTCCACCCTCTGTTCTAGGGTCTCCAGTCTGTTGCCCAGGTGAGTAGTGTCTGTTTTGAGTTGTGCGATGTCCTGCTGTAGGGCTTTCTCTACCCTGCTGGCGAACCTTTCTAGGTCCTCCTTAGTGGGGAGTGCCCAAATATGCTTCCTGAGATCCTGGTCTCCCTGCAGGTCAAAAATGTCTGACCTGCGGTGCTTGCCAACTTGGGCGTTGCTATGAGCGATGCTTCCAGCTGTGTGGCAGAGTGATCTGCCTCTGACATATTCTCCCCAGACTTTTTGCTCCTGTTTGGTGTCATTTTGGGCCTGTCCTTTGGCAGCTCTCCAGAGCCAAAGCAGTTGTTGATGGGTCCTTGACTTAGCTTTGTGGAGTTACGTGGTAATGACTGCGCCCTGCGGCGCTGGGACTTCTCTTCTTCTATGTGAAGCGGATGTGTCCCCGAAATGCAAATAAACTGGCTGTCAGTGAGAGGTCCGTGCTACTCAGTTCATTCTCTCATTTCCAGTATTGTCTCTCAAGGGCCCGAGTGGCCCAAAATTACGGCTGTGCCTGTTCTGGAGAGGGTGTTGCTTGATGTGGCTGGACTCCCAGTCCGACTCTCTCTAAGTACCCTCGTCGGTTGGGCTGCTGCCGCTACAGGGCCTTGGCGGTGGTCCTAGGCCGCAGAAGCCTCCACCCCAGCCTCCACCGCCCGTTCCAGGCTTATTATCCTGCCTCAAGGGGGGGGTCACAGGGCTGTTGCCCGGTAGTGTTCTTCCCTTCAAGGTCCTGTGAGTCCCCCAGGAGCCGGCACGTACCTTGGGCCTCGTGTACTGCGCAGCTCACACCGGAACTAGTAGGCCCCAGAAGCCGCGGCCTCGATTTTTGCCTGTCGTGGACCGCGATCACCGATCCACTCCAGAAGGGGCTTGTTCTGCAGCTGTGAGGATGGGGAGACGGGTGCCTGTAGTGATGGCTCTCGTCCGTGTCTCCCGCGGCCGGATTCCTGCTGATTGTGTGGGTCGGCCAGGAGCTCCCTTTCTGCATGTCCTAGCCCTTCATAAACACTTTTTATTGTGAACAAGGCTTTTAGTATTTATACTTATATAAATTTAATATATTTATATATTTCATTTTATTATCATAAATTGATACATCCCAGGCACCGATATACCTACCTCATATGTTGCAATAATCACACTGTATTGAATAGTTATCATCCACTTTGACAGCCTGATATCTTTTAAATATATACTTGCTTCCCCATGTGTGGTAAATTGGACTTGATTATATGATTGAACATTGCCTCTATGCTATGGGAACTGACGTCATCAGTCCTGCCCTTATATTTGTCCCTTTCCAATATGGTGGTTACATGGTCTGAGGAAGGAGCGTAGCTCTGACAACGCGTCACCACCACCCGCCTCCACGCACGAACGGCTTCACGCTGCAACGAACGAACGGCTGACCGCCGCCACGAATGAACGGTTGCCCGCTGCCAGAGGGCACGTCACCAGTGCCGGTCTATGCATCTCCAGGAACTGGGAAGCGCCAGAAACCACCAACGACACCCAGCCCAGGGACGCAGCAACAAGCCAGGACATTATTCCTCTACACCCAGTCCATAGTGACTCACACTGCAATGCCTACTGAGTCTACCAGTTTGTGAGTAGATTTTTATGTGATTTTAATAAAATGTGTTAAACGGCTGTACTTAGAGGCGCTGTGCTTCTTTTTCACTTGTTAGTAGTCATCTGTTCTAGAAATGCTGCATTATTTGAAAGAAAAATAAAACTAAGTATAAGAAAAGTGTGTACCTAAACCATTTTAAATTATACCAGTCACATTCGCCTTCTTATCCCTATAGTATAACAATTAAGCATACACTGGTTAGGACTAATATCCCTGGCTAAAAATCTCCTGCTGCTGGCCAGTCTTACACTGCTATATCCTCTGCATTTTGTTAATTCTTGTACTAAACTGCATGTCTGAGGTTTTTGTCTCTGTTCAGTTTGGGCCTAGCCTTGCTCAGTAAAATTGTAATCCTGCTTGTCTATTTTTATATTGCTGTGTCATCTGTGTTCTCTTAATTCCTAGTTAAAGTTTGACAGACATGGGCCAGCATCAGAACAGTTTTGTATCAACAAGGACAGCCTCATAGAATTACTGGTCAACACTAGCCTATTACCATAAAATATCAGTTTAATCTCATAGTCAGATACTAGTCAACAAATAGAGTGATAGTGTGCATTTATTTAAAAAAGGGAAAAAGGAACTGATTCATTAGGTGAACTGAAGTTCACCTAATATTCCAGCCACACCCTTATCCAGGCATGCAGGCTGGGTGGCCGGAAAGGAAGGTTGGTGAGTATGCAGCTCTCTGCCCTTTAGGTACCAAACAAGGCCACATGCCTTTAAAATTGGGGAGAGTACCTTGCAAGGGGGTGCAGCAAAGCCACATTGCCTTACAAAATACCCTTGTCCAAATATTGAAGAACAAGGCTCTTTTTCCCACCTCAATGTCCCCCAAAAAGGAGGTGGAGTAATGGGCACAGGAGTACATTAGTACCCTTTACTCATTTCTGAGAACAAGTAAAAGTAAAAAAACGAAATAATAAAAAAAACAGTAAAGACAGTAAAAGAACACCCAAGCTAAATTAAAAATGCTCTATTAAAATAAAACCCAAACACATACCTATGTTTAAAATACATTTTTTACCACTTCAGCTCAGGAAGAAGTTAACCCCTTCCTGACCAGAGCACATTTTCGATTTGGCACTGCGTCGCTTTAACTGACAATTGTGCGGTCGTGCAATGTTGTACCCAAACAAAATTGAAATTTTGAAAAAAAACATATATTTTTTACTTTTTGCTATAAAACATATCCAAAAAAAATATAAAAAAACAAATGTATTCATCAGTTTAGGTCAAAATGTATTCTTCTACATATTTTTGGTAAATAAAATCGCAATATGCGTTTATTAATTGGTTTGCACAAAAGTTATCGCATCTACAAACTCTAAGAATTGATTTATGGCATTTCTATTATTTTTTTTTTTTACTGGTAATGGCGGCGATCTGCGTTTTTTATCGGGACTGCGATATTGCGGAGGACAGATCGGACACTTTTAACACTTTTTTGGGACCATTGACATTTATACAGCTATCAGATCTAAAAATATTAATATAAAGTGGTAATGCGCTGCCAAACACTATACATTGATCTGGGATTTGTTATCAGAGCTGCTGCTGCCACCTTTAGTGTTTCACACCATCTAAAAACAGTAATCAACATAAACTGAGAGTGTGGAAGCACTGCCAACAAAATAGATACTAAAATAAAATATGAAGGGATAGCATATTCCAATAATGACATTATTTGAGCTGTAGGGCGTAAGCAAAACTTCTGGAGATGAAGCCACGTGGGGTGGTGAAACATGTAGAGGTCCTGCCTGGCGGTGGTACTTGCATTTGACACATGAGATTTATGTGCATTTTATTGTGGATTTTATTGGATTATATGCTGGTTTTATTACTAATAAATGTGAGTGCATTATAAGTGGGGCATTGTCAGTTATTACCTTCCATCTATGGTAAATACATTATTGCACTATTGGAGGTGTCTTTTTTTGTTTGCATGGTGGCTTACTACTGGAGAAAATATTGGGGATCCTGACAACAAGCTCTAACGGGACACTACCTGGATACTTACCTACGTCAGTCATGCGCTACTAGGCTCATTGTGGTCTTAGTCTGAGGTGAGCCTCCAATCTATCTGGGGGAGGACACAGTGTTGCCACGGGATTGCATGAATTATTTACAGCATCTATGAGAGATAAGACCCGGTGGGGTCTTCTCTAGAGGTGAGACTCCACTCTACCCGGTGAAGGGAGCACGTCAGCATTCCAGCCTGATCATTCACTTGCGGACTAATATACCTGTCACAAGAAGGGATTCCCTCACATCTATGTGCCTATAGACTTTGCTTCTATTTCCAGATTCTCAGCCTGCCTTGATCACTTTATTGCTTGGTGCCATCAGCACTTTATATCTGCATTGTTTGCACATTTAGTAGTATTAATAAGAATTGGACTTGTATGCACTTTATGATAAGCATCTGTGTTCTATTTGCACATTTTTTGGTATTCCTTTTATATTGTTTCATATGCACTTTTTGGTAAGCACTTAGGTGCTTTCCCATTTACCTGAAGTTTTGTCATTATTGGAATTTGCTATCCCTTCATATTTTATTTTAGTATCTATTTTGTTGGCAGCGCTTCCACACTCACAGTTTATGCAGATCTAAAAATAGCCACTGATTACTGTATAAATGTCACTGACAGGGAAGGGGGTTAACACTAAGGGGGCAATCAAGGGGTTAAGTGTGTTCCCTCACTGTGTTCTAACTGTTTGGGGGCTGGGCTGGCAGGGCATGACAGATCTAACTGATCTCGATGACAGGGATCAGTAGATCACTGTCATGCTGCCTGACAGAATGGGAAATGTTTACATTGGCGGTTCCCCGTTCTTCCTCTGTAGTAGGGGATTGCGGGTCGCCGGCGGACATCGAGTCCGCCTGACCCGCGGCCACACTCACACAGCATGCGGTGGGCACGAAAGTGCCCGTGCGCCCGCTAGCTGCGCCTGCGCAAATTGCCATTTATATACGGTGATTCGCCCTACGCTGCCACTCTGCAGCAGTGAATGTTCGCGAGTCGGTTGGCAAGCGGTTACTAATGTCCCCACAAGTAAATCTAGTGTCAATCGTGGCATTCATTAGGTCCATTATAATGTCCAGTAATGTAATCTACATGAATTGCCTGAAGGTATGCACAGTACTCCTGCTGCTTAATATGTTGTATGACAGATTCCTGATTGTGGTAATGTAAATATACCACTGTGAATCTCAGGTGATGATGTCATTGGCCGTATTTGGTCAATGAGGCTATATATGGGATTCATTCCTTCCAGTATTACCACAGCCGGGAATCTGTCCTTAGAGGTGGGAGTGCTGTATTGAAATTTTGTTGGGTGGGTAATTTTGATCACTGGGATATATTACAGCTTAATGATTCTTAGATGTTTTGTCTGCATTTGTTTTAATTTTTTCAGGCATATTTTCATTTGTTTTTTCCCTAGTAATCCTGCAAGTAAAGCACTTACTGCTCCTGAATGGCTATGTTCAATCATTTCACTGTGCCTATGGAGACAGCCATGATTATCCTCTAAGCTGGGCTTCAAGTATGTTTTCTTCTCTTCATCTACCTTACGTGGGGGATCAGTAGTTTACAGAAGGTATATAACATGATTTTATTTTTTTTATATTTTAATATTATTTATATTTTCATATTATTTCTGGCATTTCAAGTCTTTTCTTGATGCTTTTTTCCCTAACATAGAAAAATGAAAAAAGCTACCATACCTAAAGGTTAATTTGTTCTTGGGTTTAGATACTCTATAAATAAACCCTGTTGACAGACCTTTCATTTCAAAAAAGTCTTCCTATAAAATTATATGTGCAATTAATGTATTTTATGTGTACAACTTACCTAAAAGCCAGAAAATAGAACTGCCACACTGCACATAATGGAAGCCCTTTTACTGGGCCACATTTGAAGAGAGAAAAATGAAAAAAATGTTAATTAAGAAATAAAAATGACAGTCTTTTATGTCAGAGTCAGATTATAAGCCTGTTTACTATGTAAGCTGGTTTTATCATGAAATAAATATGACAGTGGATTTTGTTAGAGACAAGAGATAAAAAACATAGCATAGACACACTACACATCATGTAAACTTTTTTTTACCAGACCACATTTTAAGAGGGAGAGACGGGGCAGGATTATTTTTTTTAAAAAATAATGGGGTATTATCTCATAGATAAGAGACAAACAATAGCAAAGACACACTGCACATCATGGAAGTCTATCTAGTAGGTTACCTTTGGAGATAGAGACAAGGTACCTCTTAATAAGAAATAAAGAAGACAGTGGATTATGTCAGTTACAACAGCCAGAAATATTGTACAGTTATTATTGAATCAGTCAGAGTAGGATGCATTGTAAAGGGACACACAACATTTTTTCACCCTACAAAGCGACTTCTAAGTGTATATATATTGTCTAGACAGCATAGACAGCATTTCAACTGTTGGAGTAGGAAACATTTTACATTTTAAAATCGAATGTAGGTGTTCAGCTAAATATGCACAGCAAAGAGCATTTTAATACTATAAAATAGAAGCTATATTGTGCGCATGACATGAGTAATATGTCCACCTTTTCTGATGGGCCTTATTGTCCAGACCATATTTGCATTCAGTGCTGGTGCAAACAAATCAACCAAAATTTTATTATATTTGAAATGAAAACAGAAGTCATATTTTCTACATACTGTATATATAATATTCATATAATTTGGAAGCCAAGGAGCAACTGCAGAAACCTCAGATGTGGCACCTTGACAGTGCTAAATCTCTGGACTAGAGCTGTAAAGGCAGCATGAGATGATAAAACTGGTAGGCCTGCAGCGGTAGCAGGAGATGATAATAGTGATAGGCCAGCTGGGGTGACAGAAGAAGATATTTGTGGCAGGAGATGGTAATGGTGTTAGCCCAGCAGCAGTGGTAGATGATGGTATTGGTGGTAGGAGATGGTAACAGTGGAAGGCCAGCAATGGTGGTAGAAGCTGTTGTTGGCAGTAGTAATGGTGACAAGTCAGCAGTGGTGGAAGTATATTAAAACTAAGGTTTGGATTTAGTGTTTCCAGATTTTTTGGGGGGGAAATTAGATTTTATTTTATTTTTTATTTATTTATTTTTGCTTGGGCCTTTCCTGTTTAATTTTATGGTCTGTAGCATGCACTTGTTGCTGACACAGGTTTTATTTGCTGTACATCACCACATGCAAGTGCAGTAAACTTATATAGTTGGTTAGGTTGAAAAAATACATTATGCAACAAAGCACCACTAAAGTTACGCAATCTACTTTACTCAAACTGTCAGCCAGGTGTGAAGGGAGGGGCTGAGCTTCTGCACCCAGAAGTATTTGGGGGAAGCATTGTTCAGGCTACACTAAATAGAGGCAGAGCACATCTAAGTATACAAAGGAGGTAGCTGAGTGGCTCACAAAATTTTCCTTTTCTTTTTCCTACTAGGCACAAATCAGCCAGTTGTCTACAGCCGCTAATCATCTCTCTCTCACCTTAGTCACATTGAGGCAGCCCATAGACAGTGCAAATTTCTTTCCTGCACCCATGGGTTGTCTACCACTGTCTACTCCCAGCGGGGGGGATTGTCATTGGGAGAAGACATTGATTATCACTAGTGGCTATAACAGTCTCTGGCAATAATCACAAGCAAATCTGGCAGGCTTGATTGATCAACTTGGTACATTCAGCCTGCCCACTGATGGTTTGAATCTCAGTCAGTTCCTGCTGATTCAAACAGTGTATGGATGACTCAGAAGAATTGTTATATCACACAAAAAGCCACTTGCTGATCTTGGTCATGTGCAAGAATTTATTGTTTTAGATATTTTGGAACCAGGGGAATCAGGATCATAAAGGGAGAGGACATGAGGCAGGGACCAGCAAGGAGTGTTATTGCAGCAGCTGAAGCTTACTATCAATGGGTTTCAAGAATGAGAAGGTCTTGGATATGAGGTGGCAGACCATATTTGAGTGCCACCATTTGGAAAGGAGAAAACTGAGGGAGAGGCAGCAGATGGGGATTTTGTCCATAGGCAGGGCAGCTTTAAATTGACTGTAAGGAGCAACCATCTTTCTACATCTGATAGCACTGTCCATGGGTGCAGGCCCTTGATATTTCCAGGACTGGTCCACAGAGATCTTTCATGTTGGCCTTTTTAACATTTCTGCCAACAGCACCTTTGTGGTCTGTGGCTTCTACCTGCAGCGCATCAGCCATGGTAAAAATGGTGTTGAAGTGCAAAGCAACACTTCAGTGAAAGCATTGGGCAGCAGAAGGCCCACACTATTCCTTTTCATTCCTCTGTGTTTTCCACATCTTTCCCTTTCTCCTTTCACGGGATTCTCCTACTGCTTCTGCTTTCTCTAGACACATGTGACACAGTGAAGTCTTACTAAATTTTCCAGAGGATAAGGGTAAAGGGGACCTCTATTAGTTTAAAGAGAGGAGTCACTCTTGATGGCCACCCTGCTGGATCACCAATACAAGAGGAAAACTGCCAATCTACTGCAACCATCCCCGAAGAAGCATAAAATGTGTAACTTTGTAGAAGGGCTATGTAAAATCTCTTGACACCCCCTCTTAAAACCCCCACTTATGGAAGGTGTCAGAATCCTCTCATATAATCAATGTGCCTCTGATCCACTGATCCCTAAAAGGAGGAGTACTGGTAGTAATGGCTGTCTCAGAATCACTTTCAAAAGTTTTGTTTAACCCACAGCCGACAGACTTAGACTGCAGGCAGCACGGTAGCACCTCAACAACATGATTTCTGATTACATCAGGCCTACACCTGCTGCACACACTATTAGAAGGACCCCGTGGACTATTGGCTGTCTTGCGCTGAAGCTCCTGGCTTGTCTTGCAGCCAGTGTGCTGTCTGATAGGGCTTTCAGTGCAGCAGGAGGTTTTGTTACAGAGAGGCAAATCCGCTTGTCCACAGATACTGCATGTCAGCTCACTTTCATAAAAATGAGCGATTCCTGTGTTAGCAAAGAGTAAAAATTCCTGCTGCTGATGCTACTGACTACATTTTTCAGTGTCAATCAGCCCAAAAAAGATTCTACTTGCCACCATTACCAGCTCCTGCCATATAATTTGCACTGGCCACCTCTACCAGCCTATTTTGATGCTCCCTCAATGTAAAGGTGCCACACTTAATGTTTTCTAAACTGGACAACATTTGTAATGCCTGCTGTAGGGTAAATCCTGCATTGCATATAAAACAAATAATATCTGAGCTTGGCTAAAATTAGCTAAATTAGCTAAATTTCCGTAGTACTGGCAGCCAGCACCAATAGGTTTGATCATACACCCGCAGACTAAAATAGAACACCATGGGTGCAATGCCAGTCAAATGTCATAAAAAACAACTCATAAAAGTCCACTGACAATGGAAGGTAAAGATGGTACAATCCCAACACCAGTAGAAGTAGAAAAGATATTGAATGCATTTATCACCACCGTGCAGGGAATGGCAATCCTGCTTACCAGAATGCGTTGACCCTTAAATTATAAAGGGTCAAAACCGCATGTGTGGAAAGGATAGATGAATGGTCCACCAGACTCCTGCTGTAAAAGCCACTCCAACTCCTTCAGGCACATATGAATCCCAAACTGAGGGCAAGGGGCTTGTACTCCAAGCGGTGGGTACTTGCCCTTGACCCTTTTCTTCAAAGGATACAAGGACACCACAATAGTGTAATATATTTTTAAAAACGTAATCGCTACTTTAATACAAGATGAATGCACTCACATTTGTGTGGATAAAAACAAGCGTTTCTGTATACAGGCTGACCGCGGCATGTGGCATGCTTACGTCGTCCAGTTCCTTTGTCCTTGTTTAATCATCATATGATGTCTGCAGAGGCATGGCGGCCGAACGTAAGCATGCTAATTATACAGATCAGGCCGGAACTGCCAACTAACTCTTGTGTGCTTCACTATGTGTTCCAAAACACAGAAGAACAAACATTTCTAATCACATGACCCTCAACGGATCCAAAGAGGGAAAATGAAATCTTATCCCACAAAACACGTATATAAATGCCACTCAATTTACAGGGAGTTATTTAAAATTCATATAGAGATACTACCCAACCTCCCAATTAAAAATAAAAAATGCTTTTCATATGTCACGTAGGGTGAATGCGCCATCAAGTGGAAATAACAAATATAACACATAACATATACATATAAAGCGTATTAATATGCATGATCACAGATGGAGGATAAAACACAAAAAATATAATATACATGAACTATAAAATAAGTATACCTACAATTAGCCATAAACTACCCATTGTTTAAAAACAATTAACATCCCACTCTATGTTCACACCGAGTGGTGAATAGCTCTTACGGTCATAAATCCAGCGGGTCTCTAATCTGGAGTTCTCCTCTTCAATGTGGAGAGAATTTATCAATCCCTAAAATGAGTGTCCCCTCTGGGTTTTTCCCATGACAGTGCGTAATGCTTAGACACACTACATCTAGGAAAACCACGTCATATGTTATCCATATGTTCATTAACTCTGATTTGCATGGTCCTAATTGTCCTGCCCCCACATTGTAGGCCACATGGGCACTTTAAAAGGTATACAACATTGGTTGATGAGCAGGTAATAAATTATTTAATATTGTATGTTCTCGATATTACCATAGAACGAAAATTACACACCCTTCTTTTAGTTAGAGAATTAACTTGACACACAGCACATTTCCTACAAGGGAAAAAGCCCTTAAGATCATGAAAACAGGAGACCTTTTTAAAGTTATCTACAACATTGGAGGCTATATATATATATATATATATATATATATATATATATATATATATATACCTCAAAGGCTGCACTCCTCGATAAACAGGTTTATCTGCTAATTTGGGACCCAAGAGGCTGTCATTCATAAGAACCTTCCAATGGCGAGTAAAGATATGCTTAATATTCAGATATTGATTGGAATACGTCACGATGAAAGAAAAGCCAATTGGATTCATATCCCTCTCAATTCTGGGCCTGTCCTCCAACGATTTGGTCCTATCAAGATCACTGACTTCTGAAATGATATTAGCCAGGTCATTCAGATTGTAACCCCTGTCTATAAATCTAGACCTCAACATGGAGGCTTGCTGATCGTAATCCTCAAGGATGGGGCAGTTCCAACACACTTTAAGAAACTGACTCTTAGGGACTGACCTGAGTCAGGAAGGAGGATAACAACTACCCTGACTATAAAGCTATTACAGTTGGTCTCCTTAAAATAAGTGGTGGTAACTAAAGTTAACTAAAGCACCATCCCTGACCTCCACCTTCAGATCCAAAAGATGAACCCTTTCATGACTGGCTTCATGTTGAAAAACAATACCCAAAGGGTTATCATTCAGATAATCAAAATAATCATCGAGGGACTGTATGTCCCCATCCCCCAGGAGTAGGATGTCGTCTATATACCTCCTCCATAGAAGGAGCTCCAGCCTACGGTTTCTATAGACGACATCCTCCTCCCACTTGGCCATGAACAAATTTGCCATGAGGGGCGCAAATGTCATGCCCGTGGCAACTCTCCAACTCTGCAAATAGAAGGAGCCACGGAATCAGAAGTAATTATGTTCCATGGCAAATGACAATAAGTGCAGGACGAAATCGCATTGCGCAGGCATCAGATTGGGACCTTGTCCCAAAAAAGTGTCCACTACCTCATAGCCATGTTTGTGGGATAAAATGGTATGCAGGGAAGACACGTCAGCTGTTGCCAAGATGTAACTGTCCCTCATTGTATACCATTAAGCAGATTGAGGACCTGCATAGAGTCTCTCAAAAAGGATGGAGTCTGCACTACCAAAGGCTGCAGATATCCATTGATATATCTGCCTATCCTCGAGGTCACGGAATCTAGCCCCCTAATAATGGGCCTCCCAGGGGGGTTAACCGGGTCTTTGTGGACTTTTGGGAGGTAGTAGATTACTGGAAACCATGGAGCTACAGGAACCAAGTGGTCTCTCTCCTTCCTTCCTAGTCAGGATATTATTTTGAAAGCCTTGATCGATTAATTTAACAAGCTCATTCTTATACTCATTAATAGTGAAATCCTGCATTGCACCTTCACCTTGCTACCTATTCCAGTGTTCTGGCAGTGCAAAGTGCCACATGTAATGTCTCCGACCTCAGCTGCAAATTTTTTATTGTTTCTTGAAATGTAAATCCCTTGTGGTGTGTTTTGATACTTTGACATTATAAAGGTGCCACACATAATGTTTCCACTGCAGCAAAATAATGGTCTGTGTCCCCAAGTTTGTGTACCCATTTACACTTGCAGTTGGGGGGCTCTATAAATGTGGCTGGGCCAGGTTTTTACCTCCCCCCAACTGCTCCCCCCCATAAGCTGCAGATATATCAGATGGGGTGTGTCGCAATGCTTTGCTTTGTGGGTACAGAAAATATTATCACTCATTTTGCATTAAACAGACAGTACTGCCACCGAGCACAACTCATTTAAGCAAATGGGGCCGCATAGGAACTGTGTGCAACGTAGACTGTTTGTAGTGTGTTAGTGCAGCATATACAGAGTTAAAACAAACAGTAAAGTGGGGACAAATCATCTCCTCACTGCATGTCAAATGCCACTGAAAAGCTATCTGATTGTGGATCACTTTTCAAAGGCACAGGCACATGTGTAAACTCAGGATCCGCTGTCCTATGCCAAGAGATGTACCTATTAATGCTTGTTTTTATCTGCTGAAATGTGAGTGTAACAAGTTTAGTTTTTTAATAAGCATTGTTTTATGGAATTACGCTATGTTGGAATCTCATTTTGCTCCTTACAATACATGACGGTCTGTCTATGAGGTTTGACACCATTGTCTGGACGATTGCCGGGTATACCATCTAGCGCAATTGACCTTGTGGAATACCTATTGATGTTGGGAGACAGAGTTGCCTACTGATGTGTAGTCGGACGATTATTTTAGGTGTGTTGACACCAAAGCTTATTTGATTCACTGTGGCATATGCCCAGTGGGTCCTCTTCATCCGGTAAGCCTCCTACTTACCTTTGGTGGTGGCGTCACAATCGGGTGATTCTGATTTTGGGAAGAGCATGTCTTTGATCTTTTCACAGTTTTGCTTGTTTGCACTTTACTCATGGCTGTATAGCCTCAACACAGACTTTTGTATTTTATAATATTTATATTTGCACTTTAAAACAAGGGTACTTAGCCCTATTAAGGTCTTTTTTTCATAATATATATAATTTTCTTGTTGTACAGGATTGTGTGCAGACCGTCATGGTCATTAGCTGACCTATGTATATAGATATCTTGTTTGACAATATTTATAATTAGATATCACAAGCACAGGCACTTTAACCCCACATGTGTAAACTCAGCCTTAAGGTGACACACAAACTTCCGATTCCAGCGCCGCATGGAGTAGCAGCCCTCCGCAATAACTCCTGCTCCACGGCCTTCTAATCTGCCTGCAAAACCTGCCTGGGCTCTCTTCCAGGACCCCTTCTCTGCCAGGACACATTCTCACAGAGTCCCCGTACGGACCAGATGGAGCGATACCTTGAGAAAGGTGTCGCGTGCATCCCACCAGCCTACTCTCCAAACGGATCGGTAGCACAAACGGAAGCACCGGCAATGGAGGTGAGCTGCACTTCTCCTCCATCTGCCCCAATTAGGGACACGGACTCATACGACAGAATAGCTCAGGCTGTGGCCGCAATTTTAGCCCCCACCATTACGGCTACAGTTGAAAAAGCTGCACCTGATCAAAAGGGAACTAGGGGAGCACAAGGCCCGCATCAATGAAGGGGAAGCTAGGATCTCCAGCATTGAAGAAGAGCTATATCAATCCCAGGCAGCAGAACAGGCGCAAGCCAAAACAAACCAGTATGTCCTTCAATAACTCGATGACCTTGAAAATCGGTCAAGAAGGAGTAACCTTCGCTTTGTGGGGGTCCCCAAATCCTTACAACCTAGTGCCCTAAAGGACTTCTGTGCAAAAACGCATACCAGAAGCACTAGGCGTTACGCGACCATGTGTGGTCGAAAGAGCCCACCGTATCAGCGGCCTACAATCAGACTGCTCAGCGCCGTGCACAATTATAGCCAAATATCTAAATTACACGGATAAAGCGGATATCATGCAAAGGTACTTCGCAGATTACTCCTTAGAAGTGGCCAAAAAAAGAAAAGCCTTCCAACAAGTCTGCTCCATCCTCCACCAACGCCAGCTGAAATTCACTTTGGCCTTCCCGGCTGTTCTTCATCTCCGGTCTCTCAGCGGTGAGCAACTTACCTTTCAAGACCCCCAGGAAGCTGGAAACTACTTACTGTCCATGTGCCTTGACCAGCACTCCACTCCGACATCTAAGGCCTCTCCGATTGCCAGATCCTTGGACCAACGCAGCCCGCGAAAGGACTCACCAAAATGGCTAAAACCATCCGGACCTCTCCATACAGATGAACCACGCTAAAGCGGTATTTCACCTCCTCTCTTCTCTTTGAAACCTCTCTCCAGCTCGTAAAACCTACTACCCCTGAGAGCCTAATGCTCATACCGGGACACCTATATCTCCCCACGGTAGGACCCAAGCTCTCTGTTAGAGGACTTACAATGCGTTTTGACTTTTTCATTACTGTCATTGTCAATTTCCACGTTCTTTATTATGTTACACTTATTTGTTCTCCTCACGGGTCCCATCTTTCAGACAACTCCACCCTCCACCCCATGGTCTGCTTGCTATGCCGATATATTGGCTACCTCTACACTACCAGGGCACGGCTAACCACGATTTCAGGCCGGTGGTAAGGAGCCCTCTGACTGCGGACCCATGTGGAAAAAAGCAAAGTTCTATTCTGAACTGCCTTGTTGGTTGAATGTTGCAGTTTTTCCTTGTCTTTTGCATCCTCCAATTACCTCTCCCTTACCTCCCTCATATCCCACTTGCCTGCATACCTCCAGCCCCTTGATTCCACTCCCAGGTCATGCACTGCTTACTTCCCACCTCCCTCCCTCCGAGACACCAAACTTCACGCCTCAATCTTCATACCAGGCTCCAGACATGAATACACTAAGCCCTACATGAAATGTGTTACATGAAAAGGGCCTAAGGTCACCAACTAAACAAATGAAAGTCCTCAGACACCTCAAACGGTTAAAAACTGATGCTAATAATAGTGCTAATTCAGAAGGTCAAAGGCACTTTCATCCCTAGTTAATAAGAATAAACAAATATATATAGAAATGGGATTTTTATGGTGCCAACAAAATGAAATGCAAAATAAATTTAAACTATACAAACTTTTATTTTATCATATAGATATGCAATATACATATATACATGTAAGATCGGGACATAACCCTCTTTTGGGAGTCCTTCTCTTTTTAGGTTATACTCTTTGTTCAGAATTAATAATAGCAAATACCCATATAGAGGGACACTAAATAGGGGATAGGTAGAAGCAGAAGCTTAGCGTGGGCACGATCAAGATGCTTCCATAAAAGCACAGAAACAATCTGTATATAACTGTGATTTAAGATAGTACCTGTAAGTTTGTCTTGATAAATATCAAGGGTCAAACACGATTGCTCCAAAACAGAACCACATAAGGAATGGTAGACATGGTCAGACCGTCAAAATGGCCCAAGTTGTGCTTCAACTATCTATCCCACATAAGTGGTGAGACAGACAATTGTGCTATGGGAAAAAAGGAAAGAGAAAACCACAATGAGACTTAGTCCAGCTGGTACCCTGGGAAGACGCATCACCAAAAGTGTACTCCTCCGCGGGAGACCCACAGATATCCTTTTGATTAAATACAGTAATAGAGCAAAATTTGGTCACAAGATATGAATATTAAGTAAACGTACCCAGTCAACAGCTTCAAAGCGTAAAACGTTCTCCCGCAAAAAACAACAGCCAAGAAAATCAGGCACACATAGAACATTGTTCTATCGTGCCTTTATAGGGAATGGTTCTCACTCCAATCTGGCGGCGTCAAATCTACTACCAGATTAATCATTAAATATTCAGCACATCACTATAAAATTAGACATATTGAACAAAAGTACTGGCATCTCCTAACAGCAGATGAAACTATTTCTTAATATATCAATTTACGCCCTGAAATTACTTTTAAACGCTCACGTTCTTTTAAGGACAATCTAGTACATAGTCATTACACAAAAGGGAGGGACAATATCACAAAGAAATGTGGCATTGCACCATGTGGCAATTGTAATTTTTGTAGATATGTGACTCAAACTCGGGTCATCTATCTTCTAAATGGCCGAGAATGGAAACCAACTTTCTTTGTCAGTTGCCGGACGGTGGGCATCATATATTTGATGCAGTGTGACTGTGGTGCCTACTATGTCGGCAAGACAAAAATACCATTTTTTCATCGTATTCGTGATCATGTTTCTTTGATCAAGAAAAAACAAATGGAAACCCCAATTAGTAGACATAGTGGTCTACACCATGGCTTCGATCTGTCTTTCATGCACTTTGTTGCCCTTGATCATATTCCTCCCCACATTAGAGGGGGTGACTGGGACAAACATCTTCTGCAAAGGGAGGCAAGATGGATTTTTCAGCCGTCTGCAACTAAATATCCGGGCCTCAATGAGGCGATGAGTTTTAAACCCTTTCTTTGACAATGTATATGTACACTGTCAATAACAATTAGAATATTCTTTCAGACAGCTTATGATCTTCTTTCTCCCTTTCTTTCATAAATCAAGTCCCAACACCTCCAAAAAGTTCTACTATTAATTTTAGTAGACAATGTCATTTATTGTACCTATTAAAACATTGTACCAATGTTAGTGTAATTTCTTTTTTAATTTTAACAAAAAATGTTTGAACATGATAATATGTATGTACTTGAACCAACCATGTGTTAATATAACCCATGTTTTGTGAATTGGGTCCAATATATAAGGTAATGTATTTTATTTAAATCCTGCTGTGGAACAGATGGGCTGATCCAGCCCAGGGAATTATGTCCCTAATTTTCTTTTGGGCTGTACGGACTGGGGGGACATCGCGCGGCCTTGTCAGTACCCCCGGTCATCTCCAGACCGGGAGTCCTGCTCATGACCCTGCTGTGTCCCTTACAAATAACCCTCTTTTTTTTCCATCATATTTCTTCATTCATGTCACTCCCCTCTGCGCATGGACTTTGTTCCTGGTCCTGGTGCAGTATGTTTTTTCCACCTATAGGAGGCTTGAGCAATATGGTCTAGGCGGGGATTGTTTTCCATCTAAGAGGAGTTGCCCCCCTTTTGGGATTCAGGGGGATCCAATTGGTGGATTCTTCCTCCTTTTTGGGTCCATTCCCGTCTCCTTTCTTTCACCTCTAGTTTCCATACCGCTGTGTGGCTTCTTCCCCTTTCTTGGGGATTTTCCAAAATGGCGGCTGAAGAATTGTTGTCATGTGCGGAACATCATGTGTCCGTTCTGACGTTTCCTAGGTGCACGTCAGATACGTTCGTTGACGTCCGTGCATGTGCATTGGGTATTCCTGTCCGCAATCACATGGCGGTGACGTCAGACGCCGCCAGATTGGAGTGAGAACCATTCCCTATAAAGGCACGATAGAACAATGTTCTATGTGTGCCTGATTTTCTTGGCTGTTGTTTTTTGCAGGAGAACGTTTTACACTTTGAAGCTGTTAATATTCATATCTTCTGACCAAATTTTGCTCTATTGCTGTATTTAATCAAAAGGATATCTGTGGGTCTCCCGGGGAGGAGTACACTTTTGGTGATGCGTCTTCCCAGGGTACCCGCTGGACTAAGTCTCATTGTGGTTTTCTCTTTCCTTTTTTCCCATAGCACAATTGTCTGTCTCACCACTTATGTGGGATAGATAGTTGAAGCACAACTTGGGCCATTTTGACGGTCTGACCATGTCTACCATTCCTTATGTGGTTCTGTTTTGGAGCAATCGTGTTTGACCCTTGATATTTATCAAGACAAACTTACAGGTACTATCTTAAATCACAGTTATATACAGATTGTTTCTGTGCTTTTATGGAAGCATCTTGATCGTGCCCACTCTAAGCTTCTGCTTCTACCTATCCCCTATTTAGTGTCCCTCTATATGGGTATTTGCTATTATTAATTCTGAACAAAGAGTATAACCTAAAAAGAGAAGGACTCCCAAAAAAGGGTTATGTCCCAATCTTACATGTAGTGGCCTTGAATTATCCTCAAGGATAAAATGTATGTGCATATGAATGATAACAAATACAAAAGTACTACCCTATTTTAAGGGACCATTTATCTATGTAATATTGTTCTACTCTGCAGCCTAAACTTTGGGACATTTCTTTCCCGGGATTTGATCTGGCTCAGTTGATTTTTTCGGCAGGAGTATTTTACCCTGATATGCTAATCAGGTAATTTAGAAAAAAACGTTTAATACTAAGATTAATGATGCATATGGTTGGTTCCTTATATATATAATAAATAAAATATTTTGGAAGTTCCTACTTCCATAAGAACATATTTATATAATGCTAACATATTTTGTTGATATTGTTGTATAAAAATGTGTTTGTTATTCATTTAGAATTTATCCACGCCTATAAAAAGTTCCTGATGAAGCAAAGAACTGCAAAACATGTTGAACATACAGGCATAACATACATGTGATAAAATTCCGAGTATGCTATTCAACTGCATTCCAGTGGTGGTATTGTAATGTACACTACCACATGTAATGGATTTTATATCTTTTGAACTCTCTTGCATATCTATATGATAAAATAAAAGTTTGTATATTTTAAATTTATTTTGCATTTCATTTTGTTGGCACCATAAAAATCCCATTTCTATATATATTTTTTTATTCTGGTTAAAAACTGATATCGCCCTGTTACAGGAAACACATCTGACACAGGCAGATCTGCATCGCGTGAAGAAACTCTGGGTGGGAACGGTTTTAGGCTCCGATGCTCTTGGCCGTAAAGCCGGGGTTGCCATTCTCATCCACAAAAATCTTCCTTGTGAAATAATCTCAGTGAATTCTGACATCCAAGGGCGCCTACTGTCCCCCATGCTCATATTAACAATAACGTCATTATCATATCCAACGTCTATGCCCCTAATAGCCCAGGATCATCCTTCTTCAATGCCCTGACATCGTGTTTACTGAAATGGCCCCACATCCCACATGTAGTGGGCGGTGATTTTAATTCAATTTCCCACCCGGTTGACGATAGATCTTGCCCCAAGAAATCACACCCTGGCCCATTGACTTTGGACTCATCGCTCCTAGCCTCCACCATGGACTCGCTTCACTTGACTGACTCCTGGCGACTTTTTCACCCGCTTTACAAGGAATTTACTTTCTATTCCAAACCTCACAGCGTTTTCACCAGAATCTACTATTTTTATGGCACAGAAGACCTTATACCCCTCATTATTGATGCCAAAATTCATGAAATTGCAATTTCGGACCATGCCCCAGTGGCGATGATGCAACCTAATCTTCGCCTATGGTGCTTCCCGCACTCCACATCTCCATAATAACTTCGACTTCAAACAATGCATGGACAAGGCCTGGACTGAGTACACAACTGCCAACTCTCCTCATAGGGATGACCCAAATCTCTTCTGGGATGCGGGTAAGGCCTTCCTCAGAGAAGAGGTTATCTCCTACTCTGCTTCCTTTAAAAAACACTCCCTCTCCAAATTCAAAGCGGCCAGCCTCCGTCTGAAACTGGCCCAAAGAAATCTCCTCACCTCCGACTCTCCCAAAAATCACTCCAAATGGAAAGCCGCCAAATGCGACTTTGACTCTTGGGCAGAGTCTATGGCAATGTCCAAACGTTCACAATTTGAGGCCTTGTTGTACAAATTTGGTAATAAGTCCAGAAAACTTCTAGCCAGACTGGCCAGAGGCCCTCACACTCCTACACACATCCTGTCATTGAAAGACCCTCTGGGCAACCTCAAAAAGACACCCCAAGTGATTAACCAAGTCATAAAAAACTATTATTCAAATCTCTATGCCCATGGCCAAATAGATGACACTCTGGCCAACAGATTTCTCGATAGCATCAACCTCCCATCCATCACCCCTCGGATCTCAAGTGACTTAATGCCCCTATTACACTCTCTGAGGTCTCCCATGTTTTTAACCATCTACCCCCCCAATAAAGCCCCTGGACCAGATGGGTTTACGGGAGATTTTTTATAAATCCCTCTGTACATTCCTAGAACCAACCCTGGTTGAAGTCTTCAATCGTATTTGGTCGGGTGGACCCTACCTGCCTTCTGGTAACCAGGCAATTATTAAGCTCTTATCAAAAAAGGGCAAGGACCCCTAGAACTTGGATTGTACCGGCCCACCTCATTGTTAAATTTAGATGTCAAAATCCTATCCAAAATAGTGGCCACCAGACTTTCTACAATCCTTCCTCGACTCATAAATCCAGTACAATCAGGGTTCGTGAAAGGCAGAACAGCCTCATTAAATATACGGAAGGTATTAATGATTCCGGATCATGCCGAAACACATAAGGAAGGGGACTTTGCCATCATCAACCTGAACGCAGAGAAAGCATTTGACAATGTCAGCTTTGAATGGCTTTCCCTGGTCCTCACGTGGCTTGGTTTTTCGGGCCCCTTCCTACACTTGATATGGACCATGTACTCCTCTCCTGCAGCCAGGCTGGTGGTGGCGTGTCGCCTTTCAGAAGAATTTAGGCTCTTTAAGGGAACAAGACAGGGGTGTCCCCTGTTCCCTCTCTTATTTAATCTAGCAATGGAACCCCTTTCTAGACATTTAAACACCATAGCTCCCTTACATGGGATTCACATAGGAGAACATGAAGTGCGTTCAGCATTTTTTCCCAGACGATGTCCTTATCTTTTCAGCTAACTCCTTAAAAGATATGAACACCATCACCCAAATTTTTAATGATTTTAAGCTTTACTCCGGCCTTCGCATAAATTATAACAAAAGCGGGATCTACTCCCCTTCTTAACAGTAGCTCGGAAGTTCTCTCTCCCACCATCCTACATATTCAACTATTGGCAATGCACAAACTTCATTAGGTCTATGTGCAAAGATAGCTCCAAGGGATTCCAATCTTCCATTATTGACTCCTTCCTGAAAGCTGGATCCTACAATAGTTCAGATTTGTACAAACCACTAATTGCCAAAGTAACACCCCCATTTTCTTCTTCAGACCCCCAAAAGGACTGGATCCTAATATGCCTTGTACATGCAAGGCAAGCAATCCTTAAGACTTGGACCTCCTCATCTAGCCCGACCATCTCCCAACTCAAGCGGGAACTGTTACATCAACTCCACATGGAAAAACTCTCCACGGACTTCAACCACTAATCTACCCTAGACCGGTTCCTTAAGAGATGGAAACCACTCCTGGACTACACCCACTCTCCTGATGTTTCCCAAGCTATCCAACTAGCCTTCAGGTACTATCGGACGGACCCGTTTAACTCATCTATGACCAGGGTCAATCAAGTGGACTCTTCCTAAGCTACCTTGCAGCCCCCCCCTTCTCCCCCCCCCCCATGTCTTAAGACCTTTCACCTGCCTATATATAGCTAGCATACAACTGTATTACATTAACGTATATGTTTGACATAGCTTTGTACCAAATTTTGAAACTCAGCTGGTATATCTCTTTTTTTGTGATAAATCTTCTCAAAAATTTTGCATTATGGTCCCAGGAGCGTTCACCCTCCTGAGATCCTACCTCTGTATTATGTATCTCTTGCTATTTCTCAATAAAATCTTATTGATAAAAAAACTAAAAAAAAAAAAAAAAAAGGTGACACACAATATTTCCACAGCTGGATCTTAAGTGCCAAATTTTGAATGTTTGCTGTAGCATCTTGCTTTTTTTTTCCTCCAAGTTTGAGGCCTATTCCAGTGCTCTGGGATTTGTAAAGGCGCCGCAAAATGGTTACACTGCTGGACCTGAGCTGCTAAATTGTAAATGTTTGCTGTAAGGTAAATCCTACTTTCTAGCTCCATGTCTGTGGGTTATTTTGGAGCTTCAGCACTCAAATGTATCTGTGGATATTGTTCCTAAAATACTCTAATTTTTATTTTAGGATAAAATATGCCCTGTCTTTCACCTTTACATTGTGACCTTATCAAGCTGCTTACATGCTGTACAGCCACTGTGCAGTATTTGGGGCTGTTGACTAATTAACTAATTCGTATTTCACAGTATAACCAGCCATGTCTACCCCTTTTACATTGCAGCCTATAAAAGCTGTTTGTATACTGTTCAGCCACTGTACAATATTTGTGGTTATTGTCTCTAAAATAATTCACATGATAAAACCCGCCTTATCTTTCCTTCTTTTTTTTAATAGTTAGAAAATATTTATTGAAAAGTACAAAAAGTACAGACAATGCAACATGCATTATCCAGACAGATAAACTTCAGGAGAAACACGCAGACCGCCAGAACCGTGTGTACAATTGGTAATAAGTAGATTGCATAGTAGACAAGTAAACAAACAAACAAACATTTCTTTCAATTAAATAAAAATCAATCAGGAGCAAAATTATACTAAAATAAAAACAGCAAGCAAGCATGGCAAAATAAATATTGATCTGTATGCAATGTTAATAAGTGACATCAGGACTTTCTCCAAGCTGTATGGAGAAGGAGAGATGAAATAGGGGGCAGTGAAAGGGGGAAATAGAGATAAAAACACATAGGATAGGGGCAGGGAAATATGTGGGGAGGGAGGGAATAAAAAACATTAGAGAGATAACACAATATCCATCAATATAAATAAGCAGCTGGAGGGCTACTTAGCCCCACTGCTCTATCTAGAAGGATTGACTGGAATCCCAAGAGTCAATTCAGGCAGACCAAATCTTATCAATTTTTTAAAACAATTTTTATAAGTGTAGGTTCTTTCATCATCATTCATCATCAATAGTGGCACCCGTGAAGACAAAGTAAAGTGGTGAAGTTGTTTCCCCCTAAAAATATTCTCTCTATGGACATAGAAAACAACACAAAATATAAACAATTTAACATGCTGTCCCAGTTCTGCTCCATCTAAGATACCTAGCAAGAGCACCTTGGGATCCAATCCAAGGGTTGAAGTACATAGTTTATTGAGTTTAGCGACCACTGCCAGCCAAAAGGGCCTAACAGAGGGACTTGTTCATTCCATATGTAAGATTGAGCCTGCAGATAAATGGCAGCATGTGCAGGAGGGATCAACCGAGCTGGAAATGATGGCCAACTGTTACGATGTAAAATAGCTTGTGTCTCAGCTGCAAATACATAAAGAACAAATTGTTGGGAAGATTAAACTTAGTCCTAAGTTTGGAAAACCTCATTAGTTTTCTGTTTAATATAGTGTGGTTTAGGTACACTACCCCATGAGCCCCCTACAGCTGTGGATCCAGGATACTTTGCAGATGTGGAAGACTAGGGTTCCCCATGGGGTATATGTCAAGAAAAGGACAGGGGAGAGTGGTATTTTGCTCTGGTGTTATGACATATCAAAAAAATTTGTTTTCATTAAACTAGTAACAGATGGATGGGACCTGAAGCCTCTGATAACGAAATGACTCAAAGTACCATAAGAGCCTAACAAGACAGCCTCCAAGGTGACTGCAGAATTGGGTATAGGTTGTGAAAACAACTAGTTTACCATTACCAGCACCAATGCCCAGTGGTATAGGCGGTTAACAGATGGAGCAGGGGACAAAGAGGTAGACACATTTCATGCAAATCTTAGCGTTTAGTCATTAGTCATTGGTTATGACTAAGAGCTAACATTTGCGTGAAACACGTTAACCTCTTTGTCCCCTGCTCTTTCTGTTAACCACCTGTCACATGAAACTTCAGTAAAAAGCACTATTGGAAGTGCAGCTGTCTGAAATCACTTGCTTTATGATACACAGCATGCGAGCTGGGCTAGTACCCGACTAGTGTGTGTGGGGATTAACTAAAGACTCACGCACCTGGAGAGGCCTTTATTGTTTTATTACCCAGTAGTATAGCTGAAAATCCTGGAGGGACAAACCACCCGTTGATAGAGGAAGTTGTAGCATTTATTTTGCGAGATGTGGGGCATTCCCAACCCGCACAAAGGAGATAACAATACCATCTAGTTTTCAGGATTTTGTAGGTGAATCTGAGCATTTCTAAAATCATAAAGAAATTTTGGTAGGTACATAATCATAATGAGGTATACCCTACTTACTGGAGTGAGCTGGAGGGATTTCCAAGATGCACATCTCTGGGAGAAGTGTTTATGGAGATGGAGTATTTTAAGATCCATGTAGGTTCTCAGAAAGCTGCCAACACGTGTCCTAGGTTTATTTAGACCTATCTACCCAGCAGAGCCGGGTATTTGTGACCGGTTTAGGATGGGAAGGACAGAGTGGCAAAATCAAAGACTTCTACCAGTTAATTCTAACCCCAGAGAAAGTTTCAAACTTGTCAATTATCTGTAGCACAGCCTGTAATTGCCAAACTTGTCAATTATGTGTAAGTGCAGCTGAGATAAATATGAGTATCATCAGCCCATAGTGTCACGTACCTGGTGGTAGAGTCTGGCTTATGCGGGGGGCAACCTCTCTTGCGGCCCTGGTTCGAGAACCCCTGATAGTGGGAACAGGGAGCTCAGGAGCACAGGGGGGCACGAGGGCTGGACAGTCCTTAGCTGGTAGGCGGAAGTCCACTGGGGCTCGTGCAAACAGGAGAGTAGTGTTTCAGTCCGGGTCGGCAACTAGCGGGCGGTGCGGTACAGCGGGATCAGGCAAACGGATGGTCGGGTACAGGCTGGGTCGGCAACGTGCTGGCAAAGACGGTACAAGGGATCAGACAAGCGGAGAGTCGTAGGCAAGCCGGGGTCAGGTGCAGGCAGATAGCAACAAGTCCAAAGGGATAGCCGGGGTCACAGGAACAGGAAGTCACTCAGAAATAGCTTGCTGAGGACAGTATAAACAGCTAAGATATAAATTAGGGACTGAAACTAAATTTGCAGAGGACAGCCCAGAGGTAGAGCTATTCAACAGAATCATTCTTTTTTTTGCAGTTAAGCCGTATGAGCTGTATCAAGTGGGATCATCCTGTCCACCTCAGGGTCAAAGACCCTATTGAAATCACCCAAAATCAATACATTATCAGTGGAGTAAACTGTTAGGCATGCCACAATATTTTACATGAACTGAATTGGTTCCTGGAGAGGTAAATAGAGGTCCAGTATTACAACTTCCATAGAGTCAACAATAGCATGAATATTAATATAGCAACCATCTGAGTCCAATACCAAGTCCATCAACCGAAAGGTGAGAGATTTGAACTCAGGGTTTATTTTGGCTAAGAATATTTCTTGGAGAATGCAAATCTGGAGATGGTGGTCCTTAAAGTGGACCTTCACCCTCTTCCGCTACTTCCCTCCACTCCACCCCTCCTTCCATCCTCTGTATGTAATGCACTTTTTTTTACCTTTTTTTTTTCAGTAAAAAAATGTCCTGCCCTGCCTCCCCATGAACGTCAGTGATGTGCACACTGCCTGCTGTGCCTCCCGTCACATATCCCAAGTGGCATAGCCTTCCATTTTAGAAAAGGAGGAGGGAGTAAGCCTATTGGTGCATTATCAGGAGGCCCGTCTACTGAACCAGGAAGAGCCAGCGGGCCTCTCAATCACATCAGAAAGAGTATGGTGGCATGGGACAGAGCTGTGGCTGGGCATCAGAGGATATCAGTGTGACATTGCTGGATCCACTGGATGGGTCAGTATCTGAAATCTGCAGATACCGCCTTAAGCTAACAGGGGTGAAATAAAGAAAATAAAAAAACGGGGGTGGCGGGTGCAGATCCTCTTTAAGGAATTGAAGCATTAAGGAGCATTTAATAGGTAAATTCAAACAATTTGTATTCCATGAGACAATAGTACAAGGAGGCATCATAAAAACAGTGTATATAATGTGGATGACGGGAGATGGCCAAGCACTGGACTCGGACAGAAGAAGGCGTGAGAAAGCCGTAGGCAAAAGTTCAGTAAAGTATACATAGGTAGATAAAGTATGCTGCATAGAAAACCCAACAAATTTCAAACTGAAGCACATACTGTAATCACACCATTTCCCACAGGAACCCAGGGAAGCCTGAGACATGGCCCAAAACATGGTAAATACCAACAGAGTTTATAATGTCAAAAGAAATGAGAGTTCAGGGAAAGTAGAGGCAGTTTAGGAACCTGAACAGCCAGATGTAAAGAACAGTATATTTGCACCTTTGGGGGTACAGTCTTGAGGCACTCAACATGTGAACAATTAACCAATGTAGAACAGAAATATTAGCTACACATTGCATAACCATGACAAAGAATATCATGAGACAAGAGACCTTGTGCGCTACCAGTGAATTGTGATTCCATGGAGTGGTCCAGAGAGATCAAATTGGCAAAGAGCATAGACCACAAAGTAATGTAGTGCATTTAGGGTTTGCTGACAGTGAAGGTTAACTGAGGTAGACTATAAACAGGCTGTAGCCATGCTGTTTCTTGCTATCAAACAAGCTTAATGCAGTGAAGAAGAAAAAAGAGGGCAAAGGGGCTACATGACCTGATGCGTCAAAGGATGGAGTACCAGTGGACATCGGGGTACCCTCAGATGATCTATATTGTACCCGTGTCTCCAGGTAACGAACCTTGGTTTTAATGCCATGAAGATCATCTGCCATTGTGACAAAGAAGTTTACCTTTGAAAAACGTTACCGCCCCCTGTACCATCCCCACCCTCCTCCTTCCATCAGTGTGTAGAGGCTGCCATGAGGCAGCAATAGAGGTGCAGGAAATTGGGCATTGGCGGTTTTGACAGCTGTCAGATGTGGGTTCTCTCTTATGCCAGCCAGAGAGTAGAAGCCGATGCTTCATTTAGCCTGATGATATCTCCATCCTGGTGGATTCATTGTCTGTGCTGATTGTCAAGAACTTTACATGTGAGTGTACTATTTCATTTTATTTAATAATTTGTATTACATCGCTAATGAAGATCTCATGCTGCTGTTCCTAGTTTCTTAATAAATGTTTAAGGTGATGCAGTGTGGTGCTGTGAAAAAAGAAGCTTGCAAACTACATTGTAAACTAGTAAATTTGTAGGACATTGGGGACTTTAGCTTTACTTTTAGTTAGCTTTCTTATAGCTTTTAGATCTGTTGCGGCTCCTACTTCTACTGTTCATTTCAGGACCATTGGTGCTAAATAAATAAATAGTATATCACAGCCAAAACTACCTAAAACAGACTTTTTGTTAAAGCTGCAATAAATCAGACTGGGGTGCTGCTGTTGCTATATTTAAGCCACACTAAATGTAAAGCTTTAAAACTCAATTACACACCAAAAAATGTGTGAGACCTAAATACAGTATCACTGAAGCTGTCTGTGAAAGTTGTACTGCTTCATAAAATCCCATACAGTTTAAAGGCATCTCCCAAGCATGTGGTTTAAAGGATTGGCATTTTCCCCTATGCTGCCCTCAAAGTCACAATAAAAGAAGGAATCTTTACCCAATGTATGCTTTTTAATAAGTTTTTTTTTCAAAATTGTACATGTACCCAATGGGAGTGGCCAGTTGTATTG
The DNA here is from genome assembly GCA_018402905.1 of Glandirana rugosa. Classification (NCBI taxonomy): domain Eukaryota; kingdom Metazoa; phylum Chordata; class Amphibia; order Anura; family Ranidae; genus Glandirana; species Glandirana rugosa. Next base: position 174,999 of record BLSH010417460.1, read on the forward strand.
GTTTCCCCCTCCACTACCAATCCCTTACATGTTATTGTGAACAAAGACATGGCAGAAAAAAACAGCAGCAATTTAAAAGTGATTGAAACTGTTTCCTAATTATTTGAAATTATGATGCATTTGACTTGCTTTTAGCCTGACTTCCATATACACACTTGTCAAATCTACAAATCTGCATGAATCAGTTGTCAAGGAAGGAAAGCTAGCTCTACCTATTATTATTAAAAAGTGTTTGCTAAGCTTCCTTCAAGTTATCAAGTGTAGGCAAGAGGAAGCATTATTACCAGTTTTCTGGACAACATGCAACATAGTAATTTTGCAGAAAGTCACAAGAAAAGACTGCACATAATATGAAAGAATACATATGGTATCTGATGATTTGCATTGTGGGGTAGGACATATAGTATCTATGATGCATGTAGTAGAAATGTCTACTGACTCCCACATCAAACAAATATTGTTTCAGGTCCATGAACATGAAATGCATCATTTTTTTTGCACAGCTGAAAAATATGTTATAAGTAGTGTATAAAGTCATGTCCCATTATGGTTGCCATAAATATAAAAATAAATAATATCTGCATTTTCACTGCAATATTTGTGTTTTTTTTACAACTGAAGTTGAGATGATATGGGGGTCACTCTAAAGGAAACCTAGCCAGCAGAGACATACCCAGTAGAGTTACAGTCAGGTCCATAAATATTGGGACATCAGCACAATTCTAATGTTTTTGGCTCTATACATCACCACAATGGATTTGAAATGAAACAAACAAGATGTGCTTTAACTGCAGACTTTCAGCTTTAATTTGAGGGTATTTACATCTAAATCAGGTGAACGGTGTAGGAATTACAATAGTTTGTATATGTGCCTCCCACTTTTTAAGGCACCAAAAGTAATGGGAGAATTGGCTGCTCAGCTGTTCCATGGCCAGGTGTGTGTTATTCGCTCATTATCCCATTTACAAGGAGCAGATAAAAGGTCCAGAGTTCATTTCAAGTGTACTATTTGCATTTGGAATCTGTTGCTGTCAACTCTCAATATGAGATCCAAAGAGCTGTCACTATCAGTGAAGCAAGCCATCATTAGGCTGAAAAAACAAAAAAAAAACTCAGAGAGATAGCAAAAACATTGGGTGTGGCCAAATCAACTGTTTGGAACTTCCTTAAAAAGAAAAAATGCACCGTTGAGCTCAGCAACACCAAAAGACCCGGAGGACCATGGAAAACAACTGTGGTGGATGACCGAAGAATTCTTTCCCTGGTGAAGAAAACACCCTTCACAACAGTTGGCCAGATCAAGAACACTCTCCAGGAGGTAGGTGTATGTGTGTCAAAGTCAACAATCAAGAGAAGACTTCTCCAGAGTGAATAGAGAGGGTTCACCACAAGATGTAAACCATTGGTGAGCCTCAAAAACAGGAAGGCCAGATTAGAGTTTGCCAAACAACATCTAAAAAAGCCTTCACAGTTCTGGAACAACATCCTATGGACAGATGAGACCAAGATCAACTTGTACCAGAGTGATGGGAAGAGCAGAGTATGGAGAAGGAACTGCTCATGATCCAAAGAATACCACCTCATCAGTGAAGCATGGTGGTGGTAGTGTCATGGTGTGGGCATGTATGGCTGCCAATGGAACTGGTTCTCTTGTATTTATTGATGATGTGACTGCTGACAAAAGCAGCAGGATCATTTCTGAAGTGTTTCGGGCAATATTATCTGCTCATATTCAGCCAAATGCTTCAGAACTCATTGGACAGCGCTTCACAGCGCAGATGGACTATGACCCGAAGCATACCGCGAAAGCAACCAAAGAGTTTTTTAAGGGAAAGAAGTGGAATGCTATGCAATGGCCAAGTCAATCACCTGACCTGAATCCGATTGAGCATGCATTTCATTTGCTGAACACAAAACTGAAGGGAAAATGCCCCAAGAACAAGCAGGAACTGAAGACAGTTGCAGTAGAAGCCTGGCAGAGCATCACCAGGGATGAAACCCAGTGTCTGGTGATGTCTATGCATTCCAGACTTCAGGCTGTAATTGACTGCAAAGGATTTGCAATCAAGTATTAAAAAGTGAAAGTTTGATTTATGATTGTTAATCTGTCCCATTACTTTTGGTCCCTTAAAAAAGAGGGAGGCACATATACAAACTGTTGTAATTCCTACACCGTTCACCTGATTTGGATGTAAATACCCTCACATTAAAGCTGAAAGTCTGCAGTTAAAGCACATCTTGTTCGTTTAGGTAGACGCGACA
>BLSH010417460.1:177270-193101 GCA_018402905.1 Glandirana rugosa
TTGGTGAGCCTCAAAAACAGGAAGGCCAGATTAGAGTTTGCCAAACAACATCTAAAAAAGCCTTCACAGTTCTGGAACAACATTCTATGGACAGATGAGACCAAGATCAACGTGTACCAGAGTGAAGGGAAGAGAAGAGTATGGAGAAGGAACTGCTCATGATCCAAAGCATACCACCTTGTCAGTGAAGCATGGTGGTGGTAGTGTCATGGTGTGGGCATGTATGGCTGCCAATGGAACTGGTTCTCTTGTATTTATTGATGATGTGACTGCTGACAAAAGCAGCAGGATGAATTCTGAAGTGTTTCGGGCAATATTATCTGCTCATATTCAGCCAAATGCTTCAGAACTCATTGGACGGCGCTTCACAGTGCAGATGGACTATGACCCGAAGCATACTGCGAAAGCAACCAAAGAGTTTTTTAAGGGAAAGAAGTGGGATGCTATGCAATGGCCAAGTCAATCACCTGACCTGAATCCGATTGAGCATGCATTTCATTTGCTGAACACAAAACTGAAGGGAAAATGCCCCAAGAACAAGCAGGAACTGAAGACAGTTGCAGTAGAAGCCTGGCAGAGCATCACCAGGGATGAAACCCAGTGTCTGGTGATGTCTATGCATTCCAGACTTCAGGCTGTAATTGACTGCAAAGGATTTGCAATCAAGTATTAAAAAGTGAAAGTTTGATTTATGATTGTTAATCTGTCCCATTACTTTTGGTCCCTTAAAAAAGAGGGAGGCACATATACAAACTGTTGTAATTCCTACACCGTTCACCTGATTTGGATGTAAATACCCTCACATTAAAGCTGAAAGTCTGCAGTTAAAGCACATCTTGTTCGTTTAATTTCAAATCCATTGTGGTGGTGTATAGAGCCAAAATCATTAGAATTGTGTTGATGTCCCAATATTTATGGACCTGACTGTATACTGTTCCCCATTCTCAGGAAACAAAATGTATTTTTAAATGGTAAAATAAATGCTTTTTTTTTTTTATTTATTGATAAACAATGTGGTGCTTGTATGTTACAATTACCCACCATCAGTATGATTTTTAATTGGCATTAATTAGGGAAAATGCTTTCCTTGAGAATTTAAACATATTGGATTTCTTAAATGCATGTACAATCCAATGTATTCATGACATTACAATAATTTAATACTTGAGTAATTTCCCCAATGTGTTCAGTGACAGCTTGTCATTGATTATTCATTCTTACAATTGATTAACAGCTACAGGGCCAATTTATTAGTCCCTCGGAATCCACTTATACTATCAGATCTTTCACTAAATGCTGACATGATATGGAATCATTGCTCATATATATTCTACAGACACAATTCACAAAGCTAACTCACCAGGATAAGTATCATCATTTTTTTTTAAAAAAATGGCAGTCATTTTCAGTTCAATGCAATGAAATTTGAAAATTATAGTTATGTGTCTTAAAATAAATTGGCATATGTATTGACCTAAAATGTAAACTGAGTATACCATGCTTAGTCACCCTCCCAGATAATCGGCCTTTTCACTAGGTTAATAAACTTTCTTATTGTGTTTTTGTGACTGAATCATGTTACATAATTCAACGTTATTTAATGCATGTAACACTCTGTTCATTTATACCTCTTGGTGACAGATTGTTTAGATTGTGCTGAGGAGGAGATAAAATGGTTAGGGAATATAGGAATAACATTGAGGAAGGGATTAATGGCTTCACTTAGGCTGTATTTATGATTTTTGTCCACCCTTTAAGTATTGTTCTCCTCCCTCTCTGAACATCAGTATGTAAGAGGAAGAGTAGGACAGAGATGATAGGCATTTCATTGTTAACTTCTGCAGTAAGCGCTATCAGCATATTCATGTAGCCATCCCGAATTAATTAGGAATGCTCTGGTCTTTAGCTTAGCACTGCTTCTAAATATTTATACCCCAAGACAAACAAGAAAAGAAGTGTGCATATGTTGGCATAGAAGAATATGTAAACCAAATTTATTGAGAATGTGATTACATCAGCACATTATTATGGGACAAAGACATAGCAAACAGGTTCTCCAACACAACATGTTTTCCTCACACATGCTGCTGTGCAGACGTTTGTATTGCTTGTTTTTGTGCCGTACAGCTGAAAGAGAATTTTATGTTGCAGTTTTGTCTAACACGGATGTGCAAGAGAATAATAATACTTTTTGTGCTGGCATGTAGTTTACACTATTTTAAAAACAGTGGTAATAATTGTAAAATTTAAAGATCTGAAACTGATTTTTTAATTTTGCTCACTGAGCTGCTTAGTTAAAATATTCTTGCTCTTTTTATTTTTTTTATTTACTTGGTGTGGTGTTTAGGGGTATATTTAAGATAATTCTTTGTGTTAGTATTCTTTGTAGTTGTGTCTTTTTCCTTTTTTCCATTTGAACTCTATTTGTGTACTGTTTCTTTAAACTTTTTTCCTTATTTTAACAGTAAGATTTTTTGTTCTGCGAAAAAAATGTAAAATAATGAGGTTAATAAGGGGGCATTTTGGCACAAGCCCAAATCCAAGATAGTTGACACTGAGCTCATCTAACCCTCAAAGGCCATTTAAAGCCCACTGCACCCTTGCATACCATAAAAAGTCACCTTTTCCAAAAAGTAAAAATGAACAGAAATCTCCCAAAACTCAATTTCACTAATCCCCATTAAACATCTAAATTGAAGGTGTGACAGAGTGTTAACAAACCTTAGCATAACATATCTGTACAACAATATAAACAAGCACTGGCTAAGCTACTTTGAAAGATAGCTATAGGTATGCATCATGTTAGGCAACTCTTCTCTTTCATCACTAATGCAATTTCTTTTCACTGTTACGGATCTTAAGGCTCATGCACACTATAAGAAAATCAGGCAAGAATTTTCATATAAAGAACTATTGTACGATTTTTGCATAGTGCGCCCACAACTTTCTACAGCCGATTCCGTCCTTCTAAAAGAAAATTTCCAAAGGCACAAGCTCCAAAATGTTTCTCGTATGGGAACAGAAAGAATTATTTTCACTTAATGTGTACTGTTTTCGTATTTCGAAAAATAAGCAAAATCAGAAACGAAAGACTGCGCATAAACAGAAACAATAAACAACAACCAAAAAAAAAGCCTTAGTCGTACAAGAATTTTCATACAAATTTTCTTTCATTGGTTCCGATTTGCTGTGAAACAATGAGGAATATCGTACAGTGGTGGCTGGTGGTTTTTTGTTTGGGGGGGGCAGCAAACAACCATTGGCACTTACCCCATCTAGGCGGCCATCGGGCAGCAGCAGGGATCAGGCAGCGGCGGACAACAAGGAGCGGTGGGGATCGAGCATTGGCGGACATCAGGAGTGGCAGGGATCAGGGCATCGAAGGACATCAGGCTGTGTCAGGCATCAGGGCATCGGGTAGTGGATCCTGTATCTTCTCCTCCTCCTCGCTTCCGCCGTGCATCTCCTCCCCTCCTCCTAGGCATCCAATAGGATCGCCTGTCCTTTCAGCCAATTGGGTGATGGGTATCAGACCCACTTCCCAATTAGCCGTGAGGAGGATCAGTGTTGCAACAGCGAATATTAATTCGCTGTTGCAACACACCTGGGTGGGTTCCGTATGCAATGCACTGTGCCCCAAGCCCACCCTATTTGAAGCCACCCACCCCCGCCATAGGAATTCATGCACCTGGCATCCTGAAAGGGGCCGGGCGCATGGATAGGAAGGGCAGTGGCATGGATGAGGGGGCAGTGCCCATGCGCCCTCAATGGATGAGCTGCCCCTGATATCGTACAATTGTATGCCTGATTTTCTGATAGTGTGTACCCCACATTAGATTAGCAAGTGATCTAATCTCACACCTAAACTCAAGCCCCATGTGTATGTCGGTCTATCAGACATGTCGGACGTGCACGCTGGAAAACCAGCAGCCGACCGACTCCCAATCAGCATTCTCAGCCAATGGTGTTCTGGCGGGGGGGGGGCATCCTCACATGGTTTACACAGCAGCTCTGACCATAGCTGTCATTTTTTTTGTACACCCGTGTGTACCTGGCTTAAGAGTGGTTTCATTTCATGGTAGTGGTGTCATGCCATGTTCTTTGTTAGGATGCTGTCCATATGCAATACTGCAGAATACTGCAAAATACAGTACACTGTATATACACAACTGACTAATTGGGGTATTTTCTTTTTTTCTGGTTGTTGTTTTAAAGAAAAAATAGTGTGCACCTAATCTACCTCACATTACATAACTACCTTTCACAACACCGCCCTATCCCCAAAGATAAAATAAAATAAAGCATATACCAGTTAGGTCTACAAGCCCTGATTAAAACTGTCCTGCTGCTGGCTAATTTTACATAGACGTATTCTCTGCAGTATCTTCTTTCTAGTAGTAAAGCATTTAGCATGTGCTCTCTGTCTGTCTGTCTGTCTGTCTCTAGGGCCTAGCCTTCTGATTTAAAATTGTCCTACTGTTGGCCACTTTTATACTGATGAATCCTCTATGGTTCCAAATTCTTGTACTAAACCCCCTGTTTGTGCTCTTTGTATGTAATAAATTTGGTGCTGAAATTTTTGGCCCTTTAAAATTCTCACTTCTATTCCCACTGTGCATAATTAAGCCAATGTGCATTAGTGACGTGTACACGAAACTCCTTTCTGTTTCTACTTAGTAAAGAAATGACTAGCCTCCATTCACACAGGGATTTTCAGAGAAGTTTAGAAGCTTTGCTAATGACAACAAGTATGTCTATGAATCAGTAGTGTTTTTTTTTTTAAATCCACTATGGAAGGCCTACATGGCTCATTCCCCACTCGGTTGCCACTTTAAGCTGTGAAATGTATACAGAACACAGAACATAGGCTGTAGCTTATGCTGCACTTGGCTATTCTCAGACCAAGGATCACGTTCCACCCTTCACCGCACCCATCTAGACATGCTTGTCCATCACTATTCAGCAGCCCTCTAGTGGACCCTGGATGCAACTCTGTTGGAAGAATTCAATGCTCACAGAGTAACTGCTATATAACTTTACACATAGCCCCCTTGTACTTTATGTACTCAAGCAAACTGGCACATTCATAACAATTCCAATGACTAGACCTCATCTGTGAGTTTCTGCAGTTGAGACATAATCTCACACAGCAAAGAATTTGCTCTAAACAGCTGCCTATCATATACACCACTGAATGGTGTGCCTCATCACTTTACATTATCACTTATGCATCCTCATGTATGGAAATTGATCTGCTGAAATCAGTGATGCTGGAGTTTAATTTTGAAGCATTAAAGAGAACAACAGTCTACCAACTCAAAGTTTCCAACATAAAGGTAGAAAATTTGATTGACCCTAATAATGGTTGATCAGTGATGACTAAAAGTCCTTACAGACAACTCCTTCCACTAGGCAACTCCTACCACTAGATTCTGATGTCTGCTTGTAGTTCAATAAGGTTTCTTTGACTACACAGGAATTTAGCAGTGTTACAAGCCCATTTGTTTTGACTAATGATGTCACATACAACTCACAAAAAGTAGTCCAGAACCATCAATTGCATGTCAAGGCTCAATCTCATGTGTGCTGTTGGAAATTTGAACAAAAAGTTGACAGACAAAACCCCTGATACCTTTGATATTGCACAGTACATATTGTAAAAAAATGAGATTTCAGATAAATGATGCCTTCATCCATACTTAGCTTAATTGGTTACTGACTGCTACTACTGTCATGAATGTTATATTGTTCTTTGTTAAAGTGATTATAAATTCTCTGTTTTTTTCTATAAAAATAATAAACATGTTATACTTACCTAATCTGTGCAGTGGTTTTGCACAGGGAAGCCCTGATCCTCCTTTTCTCGGGTCCCTCTTTGGCTATCCTGGCCCCTACCTCCTGTCAAGTGCCCCCACAGCAAGCAGCTTGCTAGGGGGCATCCAAGCCGAGTTGCAACTCCATGTGTCCATTCCGACATGGAGCCCCGGTTCAGCCCTGCCCCTTGCTCTCCTGATTAGCTAACTGCTTGACAGCAGCGGGAGCCAATGGCACAACTGCTGTGTCTCAGCCAATCAGGAGGGAGGCTCATGTGAGTATTAAGGGGTGTTGGGGCAGCTGCTGCACACAATAGGCTTTTTATCTTAATGCATAGAATGCATTAAGATAAAAAAAAAACTTTCTGCCTTTACAACCACTTTAGAACATTGTATCATCCAGATAAATCATTTCTAAACTCCAGAGGATTTTGTTTATGCAAAGAGGAACTTCTTTTCCCATTTACAGAAAGCGTTAACGTTATAAAGACTCTGTGGTCTAGAGTCTCCTTAATAAAATGTTCATGTATATTTGCAGGTTGATGTGCATTTTTCTAGTACTATTACAACATTGTATTTCCTTTAAAAATTGTACTTCATTTGTCCAGAAAGCATTAAAACCTCTAAATGCATAGCGCAATTATTTTTGCATTACCCTTAATTACGCAATTATTGTGCATTACTGTTAGTGGCAATGCCATTAGTGGCCAACATCCGAACAGTTCCTATAATGAAACACCATACTATTATAGAAGTGATGTGTGGTTTCCATGCAGTTTCCATGTAGTAGAAAGGTATACTGTACCAATAGAAAACAGACAATCTTGCTTAAAGTTGAACTTCACTCTCTCAATCAACGTTGACAATTTTTTGTCCTTATGCTATTAGCATTAGTAAATAGATAGGAAAGTATATTATATTTACTTGGCTTAAACTCTTTTTTTCACTTCTTCAGTTACAACTTTTAAGCACACTCTCCTGCCTGCATGCCTGAGCTGAGGGCAGATGGATTCCAGGAAGTTAATGCTACATTAATCACCTGCCCTTACTCAAGATGGCCAGGGCCATAAATGCTAGGGGATGTTTTTCAAAGTGATTTCTCAGCAAAATAAAGTATGAAGACATGGATAGATGGGTGAGTTTGCTTTGAACATTAAAAATGACTTAAATAGCGTTTATGGTTTGTGGTGCTCAGATGCAATGTAGTTCCACTGTAACATCTAGAAAACGAACAGTTATCACATCCTCTCATCAATGAAGGAAAATTGGAATCATGTATTATGAAGAGGACTGTCTTGTAATATTTTCCAGATGACACATTCCACCTACTGTAGAAGTTTTTCTCATTCCTCTCTGGTCTGGTTCTGGTCATATTTAAAGCAAAAGAACAGTCTTTGTGTTCCAGAACACCTAAATGATGTATGAGCCATACTTTGTTATAGTAAACAATCAGTTAACTTGATAGTAAAGAGTTGTATATTTTATTGTGATGTAAATGTATAGTATGTACGAATGTGTATATGTATGTGATTATGTATGTGATTATAGAACACTGCAGTCTCACTGACAGAATTAGTCACCAAGGGACACATTACCTGTGCAGCCATGACAAATACATTGTGGCACACAGGTTGGAAATCATTGACCTATGAAATGTGTAGGTATGTCACAGGGATAAAAACACTATCTTGTGACTACCATGCCTAATTAGTGATGATCTACACATACCTGTGTTTGGTTCAGGGTAGGTTCAGCGAACATGTATAAAGTTCAGGTGCTAAATCTTAACCCCACTGAAGTCAATGGAAGAAGAATGTTAAAAAATAGTATTGGCCATATTTTAGATTAATAGGTAGACTAATAGGCAATAAATTGTTAAATAAATGTCATGGGGGTTGAGCACTGCGCTGGGGGACATGTACTAAAGCAAAATCATATTTTTTAAACTCAGTTTGCAGGAAGCAGCAATTTATTAATTCTTAAAGTGAAACATTAAAAATGCAAAATTCCTTTAACCGCTTGCCGGCCAGCCGCCGGCGGTGGCAGGTCTGCTCTCCTGCAGGAACGGCGGCTTGCGCAGGGGTTGCATGAGCATGCCCGCAGGTCGAGCAGACTCGATGTCTGCCGGTGACCCATGATCGCCTTCTACAGAGGCAGAATGGGGATCTGCCAATGTAAACAAGGCAGATCCCCATTGTCAGGGGACATGACTGTGATCTGCTGTTCCCAGTGATCGGGAACAGTGAGAACTGTCATGTTCCTGCAAGCCCAGCCCCCACACAGTTAGAACACTAATAGGAAACACAATTAACCCCTTGATCGCCCTCTACAGTTTAACCCCTTCCTTGCCAGTGACATTTATACAGTAATCAGTGGCTATTTTTAGCACTGATCACTGTATAAATGTCATTGGTCCCAAAAAAGTGTCAAAAGTGTCCGATCTGCCCACCACGATGTTGCAGTCCCGATAAAAATCACAGATTGTCATTACTAGTAAAAAAATAAATAAATAAAAAACCCATAAATCTATTCCCATAGTTTGTAGATGTGATAACTTTTGCGCAACCCAATCAATATACGCCTATTGCGATTTTATTTACCAAAAATATGTAGTAGAATACATATCGGCCTAAACTGAGGAAGAAATTAGTTTTTTTATATTTTTTTGGATAGGTATTATAGCAAAAAGTAAAAAAAAAATTTTTTTTTTTCAAAATTGTCTCTCTTTGTTTGTTTATAGCGCAAAAAATAAAAAGCGCAGATGTGATCAAATGTTACCAAAAGAAAGCTCTATTTGTGGGGAAAAAAGGACGTCAATTTTCTTTGGATACAGTGTTGCATGACTGCGCAATTGTCAGTTAAAGCGACACAGTGCCATATCGCAAAAAGTGTTCTGGTCAGGAAGTGGGTAAATCCTTCCGGAGCTGAAGTGGTTAAATAACAAGCCTGAGGGGTGTCCCAACCCATGTGTTTAAATTGCTGGACAAATTACAGCTCTAAACTGTTTCATTCTGTTTGCAAATAAAATGGCCAGGGATTCCCTTCTTTCATACCAAAAATTGTATAAAAGTTACAGCGCACACATGATACATACTCCTGTCAGGCTATTTTAAAAGCATCTAAAACGTATGTAGCAAAAAATGCAAAAATACGGGGGTTTGGTCACACTGAATGGCCATGAAGTGCTTAAGCCCATTGACTGCTGCAAAGTACCCCGTTACCAATGGGAACCTACACTGACCTTAGAGTGAATGCTCATATCTCTTAAACCATGGAAGCTAACGCCTCTCTTTATGGGAGACCAGAGGACACATCCCATGGATCAGGTGGACACTGATTGGGGCTAATTAAGGAGGATGGGGTTCACCAACCCAAAAAGGTCTGGTCAGGACCCAGGCATAAAGCATACAACAAAACTAGATATTTGGGGGGAACACCCTGCCAAACCAAACCCCCCGTATTTTTGCATTTTTTGCTACATACGTTTTAGATGCTTTTAAAATAGCCTGACAGGAGTATGTATCATGTGTGCGCTGTAACTTTTATACAATTTTTGTCTGTTGGTCGTTATGAGCAGCACCATGCGTTTGGCAGGGTGTTCCCCCCAAATATCTAGTTTTCTTCTTTCATACCAGACGCCTATCATAGATGGGGGTCTCATACAGATGTTAAAGCAGAACTCCAGGAAAAAAATTTTCCATGTCCTTGTTGCTGATCTCCTACCTTCACCAACTATGCTATCCATGTTCTTCTGAGCTCTGTAGTTCCTCTGTAGCAGCCTGCTGAACTTGCTGTTTGTAAGACCCCCGGCTGCTATGCCTCCTCTACTCTCAGCCAGTGGTCTTGGCACTTCCCAGCTGTAGTCCTGTAGAGCGAGCAGGGAGGAAATAGAAATGTAGTGGATGGAGGGGTCTCACAGCCCCCGCTCTGTGCCGCCCATGGAGGAGGTGTCCTCCTTCTCCTCTTTCCTCCTCCTCTGTTCCCTGCCAGTCACCGCCCCCTCTCCACCCCCATCCCCCCCCCCGCTGCCACCCACCCACCATCTCTGTGAAGAGTTGGATCGTTATCAGATATCATCAGGTGACACAGCGGAGATCTCGGGCTGTCGCAGGTATTGTATGTGAAATACTGATCGCTGGAATGTCCTGCCGACCAGCATTGTGATTGACAGTGCACTGTTCCAATGCTGGTGGGAGGTGGGACATTACAGCGATCAGTATTTCACATACAATACCTGTCACAGCCCGAGATCCCCGCTGTGTCATCTGATGATTTCTGATAACGATCCCGCTCTATACAGGTGATCAGTGACATGCTGCACCGGTGGTTACTGACATGTTGCACTGGTGGGCACTGATGAGACCGAACTGGTGGTCACTGACAAGCTACACCGGTGGTCACTGACAAGCTGCACCAGTGGTCACTAACAAGCTGCACCGGTGGTCACTGACAAGCTGCACTGGTGGTCACTAACAAGCTGCATCGGTGGTCACCGATGAGACTGCACTGGTAGACACTGATTACTGTTGAAAGATCTAAAAGCTGCAGCAGGAGGAATAATTCTAATACTGAATTACAGCAGAGTACAGTGTGTTATAATATATAATTATGGGATGTGTGTACAGTTCAATAATAATTACGTAAAGCATGTAAGGGCAATATGTTTATCTCCTGTTGTGTCTGGAGGGGAGAGAACAAACATGCTTTGTATTTATAAGGCTGTGACCTACCTATCATACTGTGTGTTACTGAGTAGCATGGCTGGCTGCAGAATGAGGGGTGTGAATTATGTTGAAGTGGGCATGTTCACATTTACATGTACAGGCCTAGTGTACCCTCTCACATTCACTCCAATCCCAAAGATTCATGGGAAATGTAGTTTAATTATGGTGTAGAGAGAGAGAAGAGGATATGATGCAATCACTGTTCTAAGAGCTCCTCCTTGGCAGAATATATGATGCATTTTTCGAATCACAGAGCCGACTTCCTGAAAATTCAATCAGACATTTCTCTTAAACGGTAAGGAATTTCACAAATGTAATAACTGTTTAGTGTCTTGTGTGTGTGTGGGGGGGGGGTGTACTAATGGGGGATTTTTTGAAAATCACGGAGTTCTGCTTTAAGTCGGGACCCTTACACAAAAAAGTGTGTCATACTGTTTAGCCATTTAGTCAGATATAAGTTATCATAAGGTTGTTGAGGCAATTAGATCTAAAATGGTTCGGGTGGCACATGCTTTGTTTTTCTTGATTTTTTTCATGGGGTTCCTTGTCCAATGATGACACATACTAGCCGCACAATGATTATTTCTGCCATGCCATATTCTGCAATCACAGACTAGGCCTAGATCACATTGATAGGCCTGAATTGACCTGTAGAAGTAGCAGAAACAACTAAAAGCTATAGGAGTGTTCACTCTTAGAAAAAGCTAACAGACTCAACTTTACATAAATTGCCCAGTGGCAACATTTAATAACATAGTTAGAAAAAAAAGGACTGCCCATAGGGAAACACTGTATGATGCAAAGGGTATTTATTTGATATATGCACTTACATTTGACAAGAAGCAAGCCAGCATTCAAAGTGTACATAGGACTTCCTATTGAAAGAATCCAAGTTGGCTGCGGCGGTTTGTGAATGCGTGGCAGTGTATATTCCAGCTCCCTTCATGTTACAATGATATTAGGTTCCATTCTCAAAGCTTCATACAAGGATACGTTTTTGTTTTTTTTTCAGTGACTATAATTTCCAAATATTATTTGCTTAAAATTACTGTCACTTTAAAGAAGAAGGATATTTAGTCAGGTGTTTTAGCTTTTTGAATTGAACAGGATTTATGAAAGAAACAGTCTTTATGATAAAAACACATCCAACGTCATGCTTCTCAGCTGAGGTAGAAATCTGATAATGTTGTTTGTACACTACCCAGTGCATTCTACTATCATGCTTATAGAGATGAACATCAACTATTCTCAATACAATCATGCTGGACTTGATCTGTAATTCATTTGGAATATTTATACAACAGTGTGCATGCATTTATCATTGTCACTATAACAACATACTCAGCAGGATGCCACAACACTGTCAGATGTCTTTATTTGTATAACCACAGCCTTGTTGAGTTTAGTACCTGCATTAATTTAACAAGTCTTTTCAAGCCAGGAGCAAGAGTTTCATTACAACCATATGTGTTAAGTGTGGCAAGTTTCATCGGTTAGACTTAAAATGTGGTGCACTCTGCTAGAGAGAAGCTAAATTGTACTTCCAGCAAAGGCTCTTCTCCTCTATTGTTACTGGAAGGGTCATCATACATATCGTTAACTCAGCTGAGCAACTGCAACGAAAGAGGGGTAAAATGTTGCTTCCACGTTTTTTTGCCTGCTCTGAAAAGTTTGTGGAAATCGAGAAAGCATGGTGCTTATCAGGCCTATGGTCAGCATGGCTATTGTTTTAGTTTTTGTCTTTTCTTAAAAGCCATCATCATATTTTGTGGCTTTTTTTATACAATGTTTACAAGCTAATCTATGTACAGGGTGGGCCATTTATATGGATACACCTTAATAAAATGGGAATGGTTGGTGATATTAACTTCCTGTTTGTGGCACATTAGTATATGTGAGGGGAGAAACTTTTCAAGATGGGTGGCGACCATGGCGGCCATTTTGAAGTCCGCCATTTTGAATCCAACTTTTGTTTTTTCAATAGGAAGAGGGTCATGTGACACATCAAACTTATTGGGAATTTCACAATAAAAACAATGGTGGTTCAGAGCAGGCAGATTGTATCTGTAAAAAAGCAATTTATTCTATTTTTAATTGAAATTTAAAAGAAAGTAAGTGATTTGAATTACAACTTTTAATCCTTGTTGGATATGTCACTATTTATGAAAGAGAGAGCAGACATATTGCATCAATAAATATAAAATTAGATGGAATCTTTCTATCTTTGAGGCAGAAATTAGGCCTATTTCAGTGAGAAATATTATTAGAAACTGCATTGTTTCAGAAACAAGTATTTAAAATTGCACATATTTGCAGAAAAAAATGTCATTCTTATTCGCTTTCAATAAATTTTTATTGGGGGTTTTCAAAAATACAAGCATTTGGAGACAGAGAGTTAGCTTCTTTCAATCATGAATAACAATTGTAGTTTTGAGAAAGAGTATAGCTAATACAGCCATAAAAATACAATGATACAGTAATTTACTTTTAGAGACAGGTTAAACATTGTACCATTTTCATGCACATAATGTCAAGAAATCCCTGTAAGACATCTGGTACACTGATATGCGCATGCGCATGGTGTCTCCAACAGACTGGTGACCAAAAGAAAATTTGAGCACGTGCACAATTCGCGTTGGCACCAGGCAGGCTATTTAAAGAATGGCGATGCTTATGTTCTGTGCTGACAGGTCTTCAGCTGTTTCTGTGTCCTGCTTGTATCCTGTGTCTGACCTCTTTTATTGACTCGGCTTGCTATTGGTCTGGTCTTGGATGCTGATTTCTCTGCTGCCTACCC
Organism: Glandirana rugosa; assembly: GCA_018402905.1. Lineage (NCBI taxonomy): Eukaryota > Metazoa > Chordata > Amphibia > Anura > Ranidae > Glandirana > Glandirana rugosa. The sequence continues at coordinate 190,605 of BLSH010417460.1, forward strand.
ATTCCTAACCTTGGCTCTGCCCTTGACCATACTTCTGCCTATGCCTCTGTTCTGCGCTGCCTGCCTGCTGCTGACCTCGGCTAGACTTGTGACTTCACTGCTCTCTTTGATTTTGCTCTACGTTATCTCCAAGTGCCTACTGTGGCTATCACTCATATCAGCTTCAAACATCACAGCCAGTTCCTGTCTTCAGTCTGCTGTAAGCTGACAAGCCTCATGTCCTGAATCTGTGGTGTAAGCGGAGTGCTCCTTTAACCTCAGCTGGCTCATCCTGTACGGTTGCAGCTCCTGACCTGATGTTCTGTCAGACTGCTCAAGCCTGCATCTCCTACTGCAAATTCTAACAGCAACACCTGCTGACACTTGTTCCTCCTGTCCCTCTGCACCATCTGGAGATACAAGAGAGGCTAACCTCATCACCTCAGTCTCCTATCAGGTACGTGACGCATAATATCATCCTTTTAAAAAGGATTTTGAAAGCAGAGAAAGATCATATTTCAGCTCAAAACAATCAGTTGTACTGTTATTTGTAAGATAGATGGTGAAGCGGCTTCTTACCGGCGGGCGGAGGACACAATCAGGATAAACGCACCAGGCACCATTGGCGTACTGTACTCTCCTTGTATGAGACATCCCCCCCTCTAACCCGCCCTAGTGGAGCCTGGATAGTCACCCGGGATAGGAGCTCTGCTTGCTGACATTACCCCTCTGGTAACCCAACATCTAAACAACAGAATCCAGTCACGCTATAGCTAAGAATACCTTACAAGAGATGCAAGGGTATGTTTGGTGTTACACCATCTCATGCACAGCAAAATTCTAGATGTATTTTTGGTGCTGGATCAGCCTGATTTTGGGTCCCCTGTGTCTGCCCCCCTGACGTTTATTAGCCCACCTGGGGAAGTGCGAACCACAAACAATGCAGTCATGGTGAATCTTGAAGAGAAATAAGGTCCTGAGGAAGCACAGTGGTGCGAAACGCGTCGACCTCCTCTTCTTATATTCATTCATATAAAGTGGTTCGGTATTTGTATCACCCCCCTTTTATGTGGAATTGTTTATCTTAATTTTTGTATCACCATGTATTACTCATGAAAGTCCAACTTACCAGTGTATTCACTGAACACAACCCAATCGGTGTGTAGTGCATACAATCTTCTTCTTTTTTGTAAGATAGACAATTTATAAATTAGACAGATCAGCTGCACAAAATTCTATTATTTTTAATGGGAGGCAATTGAAGTGGGGAAAAAACAGGTAGACTGCATCTTTATTAAAACAATATGTATTTATTTATTTAAAAAATGTATTTCTTTAAAAATGTATTTATTTAAAAAACAAATATTCTTCTTGTGTCAGAAGGAAAATAGCTCTACAAATTAGCTGGCAAAATGTGGAGGCCCCATTACTTTAAAGAGCTTGAAGCCAAAATAATTCTGGATCATGCGAGTGTACTCAAGTGGAATCAAAAGACTGATACAAGCAGCATGATACAGTTTGCATGAATAGCAATGCAGAAACATAAACTGTTTTTTTATTTTTAATGATGATGCACTGTAATGAAATGCAAACATTAATGGGCAACACAGTGGTTAGTCTGTTTATCTTTGGGAAATAGCTGTCTATAAATCAAGTATCGAGTATGCTTGGGGTGCTAGTAAAGCAAAAATAGCATAATCCTACAAAATATTTGTGGAGAACTCAGGATGTTACCTGGATAAACATTTTGCACTCTGCAATGGTGAAATAGCTGCAGAAAAATTATTGTGCCAGATTAAAAATGTGTTGTGATGAACAAGACCAATGGGCCCAGTAAGAGATGTTAATGGTTGCCAGGTGTGATCATGGGGGCAGGAGATGGCAATGGTGGCAGGAGGTGGGAATTGTTTCAGGCCTGTAGTGATGAAAGAAGAGACTCAAGCTATACAAAAGATTAATACTTTGGGGACAGACAGACTCTTTTGTCTGTCACAAAGCCCCCGCACAGCACTAAATTTACATTCAGACACTGACTGAAGGATAGCCCAGCATCTTTATTGCATGCTGGACAGTTGTTCATCCAGAGTGTATATATCCACCATTGACCCTATGTACACCTCTGGTACCTGCTCACAGCGGATACCTCTGGGTGCTGGGTAGAGAATTTTTTTTTGAACACCTCACTTAGGCAGCCACCCCCATTACTGCTTCTTCCATGGTCTCCACATGTATCCCAGTTACCACCTATATATGTGAGACCTACTTGTTGACAGGTCGTACGTTATTTCTACGACCCGATAGGAAGTCAGTCACAGACTTACATTTAAATCACGACACGCCCCCGAAACACTGTCTGTTTTCTCAGACAGACAGGGGTTTCATAATTAGAAAACATATCGAACTCAGAGAAGAAAGTAGTGATGTCCGGACTTTGTTAAGGGTGGAGGACGGTGGTAACGGTAGAGGACGGGGGTACTAGTGTGGACCGTTGGTAATTGTAGAGAATGACCCGGGTAAC
>BLSH010417460.1:205599-229622 GCA_018402905.1 Glandirana rugosa
TCCGGTCTTCCTCCGTGTCCGATTTCCACCCTTGGTCCATAGGTCAGTCCCGATAAAATTCATGGTTTAATAAAAATGTTTTTTGCAACATAAAGAAATAGTGACTGATCTATCAAATACCCCCCTCCATCCCCACCCCCGTGAGGCTGTATTTGATGGGCACAGGTGAGGCTGTATTTGATGGGCACAGGTGAGGCTGTATTGATTGGCACAAGTGAGGCTGTATTTCATAGGCACAAGTGAGGCTGTATTGATTGGCGCTGGTGAGGCTGTATTTGATGGGAACAAGTGAGGCTGTATTGATCGGCACTGGAGAGGCTGCATTTGATGGGTGCTGATCAGGCTGCATTTGATTGGCACTGGTCAGGCTGGGCAGGGCAAAGGGAGTGGAGTCAGGAGATGAGCCAAAGTGGGGGCGGCAAAATGAGGTTTCGTCTAGGGTGTCAAAAATCCTTGCAACCAGCCCTGACTGGATACCTGGTTCCCACCTTTAGCCTGTGCCTCCTTCTGGCCTCTGACATCAATACTGTGTTCTGTGGTGATATAGGGGCCAGTGGATTGAACTAAATATGTGGTGGAGAACACAGGCATAATGCCAAAGGTGTCAGATGTTGAAGATTCAGTTGGAGGCTTGGTGTGAGGACTCCCTGCTGGCCAGAGAGGTAAGTATGAAAAGTCTTCTTTTGCAGGGAGGTTTTATTATAAATTCGTTTTTTCAGTCACAATCACTTTAATACAGTACACTTATAATACCCTAAACCTCAGGGGAACTATGTGGGCTCTATGAAAACAAACTAAATGTCTCATTTTGACACCTATGGGCCTTATGTATCAAAAAATCCTTAGTAAGAATCTAAGTTACTTATTCTCTGCCAAAATCAATATTTGTCCTGTCATGAAAGTTTAAATATGGTTGGTGGCTCCAATTGGTTACGCCAATACTTAGAAAGAGCATGTTGATTCATAAGGGCTTATGTATAGTCTGTCTTTGTAAGCAATGCTACAATGATAGCAATAAGTATATTTTCTATAATATTATTATAATATGAATATATTTTTATATAAATGTTCTGTTATGTAAAAAGCAGCATCTCACACTACTCTAAATTTCCTGGGCAATATTAAAACAGATAAAACTTGCACCCTATTTCTACAATACATATGTCTGTTACACATCATTCTGGTTTCTAATTATACTTGTCATTCTCCTTGTTATAAGCAAACTCTATTAGCATTGTTTGCGATAATACAGCTTGCCTACAGGGGAAGCTTTCAATTTGCATCAAAATGAGATCAATAGGCATTGTCAGATTTACTTAGCAATACATCTAAACTTACTAAGCCACACTTACTTTAACAAATGTATTGGTTTATTTTAAACAACTACTATATCATTACCCTGTTCCATTCCCTGAATTTCACACATATTCTTGCTGAAAATGTCAAGAAGTTTCCATTTATGCAGCAAGAATTGGAGGTGCTGTAAATATGCCGACAGCAGACTTGCTTACAAGATGGAAAAAATCAGGAAACTTGAATTTTGAAATGTAATACTTCGCTTTGTACTGGTGTAAGGAAAATAATATTTTATTTTACATATACTGTATATATATCCTGAACTACCAAGAAAAAAAGATCTACTCATGTGTCTAGGCAGGAAATAGTATGTTGATAAATAATACATGTTAGGTTACAGAACCCCATGATACATGTCACATCATACTGTATACTGTATGATGCAGAGTGCCAATGACAATAACACAGCCACTTTTTCTTTTTTAAGTTTCTCTGTAGCATGCTTTATTCTCTGCTCATCCTGACAATAGATATATTATTTTTCTTCACTTTGTGTAACAAAGCTGTCCAGCTAAAGTGGCAGTTACAGAGCTGCTAAAAACCAAAATAAACTAGAGGGAGAGTTTAAAAACTGATATTCATATAGTTTAAACCTTTTTTACAAAGGAAATAAAACCTGTTACTGTGACTGCCAAGTTTTACAATTAACTTGTAGCATTCGATAATTACCTTACCAAGGTAGATGGGAACAAGGGTGGGTGACCAGGAACCATTTTCTTCTGGACTTCTGTGTGATGGTGGGTTTTTCCCTATAATACCAGGAAGAATATGTTTTTTTTCCAAATTCCAACTCCAATTGAGAGCTGGAAATGCAATACACTGTGCTTCCTGACACCACAGAGAACGGACTATCAGCACATAATAGTGGGGTTATACAGATTTCCCAACCATGCATGATATATTTTATTGTACAGCATGTCTAATTTTGCTGGCACAGGGTAAAATAACCAAAGAATTCCTATAATTTGAAATGCACTGTTCCTAAGCTTAATAGGAACAATGTTTTTCAGTAACCTTTGTTAAGATTACTAGCAGTAGAGTTGGGACTGTACACCAGGTTGGAGAAAGTCGCATAACATGTGTTTGAGATAATGATTGGATCAACTAGAGTCTGCCGAATTTTACCCCAAAACAGTATACACTTGTGTGCATGCTGCTGATTAGCCATCTATGACATATTACCATATTTAAAATGGAGAGATGTCACTGTGAAGGAGAGCTAGCAGTTAGTCTTAATTTAAATCTGTATTGTGTAAATTGAGAGGAAACCATTTAAGCTCCACAGACATCATGAGTAATTTCTATAGACTAAGACAAGCATAGGAATTACTGCCCACAGGGCAGCTGTGTTGCTCATACCGTAAGGGGCAGACCCTGTGTCACACACCTTCATGGATCTCTACGTTGCATTGAAAATGGATATTACATATCCTGAGTGGTGTTGCTTTGATGATACATTAGAAAAAATTGTGAAGCCTTCATCTCAAAGTGCTGGTGACCTTTGCAAGTACTACTGTATAATATAAGGACACTGCTCCACAACCCAACAAATCCATCAGTATACCCATATGGTTATAACTGGGTTTAGTTTAGTTTTGGGTAAACACCTTCATGGATCTCTACATTGCATTGAAAATGGATATTACATATCCTGAGTGATGTTGCTTTGATGATACATTAGAAAAAATTGTGAAGCCTTCATCTCAAAGTGCTGGTGACCTTTGCAAGTACTACTGTATAATATAAGGACACTGCTCCACAACCCAACAAATCCATCAGTATACCCATATGGTTATAACTGGGTTTAGTTTAGTTTTGGGTAAACACCTTCATGGATCTCTACATTGCATTGAAAACGGATATTACATATCCTGAGTGATGTTCCTTTGATGATACATTAGAAAAAATTGTGAAGCCTTCATCTCAAAGTGCTGGTGACCTTTGCAAGTACTACTGTATAATATAAGGACACTGCTCCACAACCCAACAAATCCATCAGTATACCCATATGGTTATAACTGGGTTTAGTTTAGTTTTGGGTAAACACCTTCATGGATCTCTACATTGCATTGAAAACGGATATTACATATCCTGAGTGATGTTCCTTTGATGATACATTAGAAAAAATTGTGAAGCCTTCATCTCAAAGTGCTGGTGACCTTTGCAAGTACTACTGTATAATATAAGGACACTGCTCCACAACCCAACAAATCCATCAGTATACCCATATGGTTATAACTGGGTTTAGTTTAGTTTTGGGTAAACACCTTCATGGATCTCTACATTGCATTGAAAATGGATATTACATATCCTGAGTGATGTTGCTTTGATGATACATTAGAAAAAATTGTGAAGCCTTCATCTCAAAGTGCTGGTGACCTTTGCAAGTACTACTGTATAATATAAGGACACTGCTCCACAACCCAACAAATCCATCAGTATACCCATATGGTTATAACTGGGTTTAGTTTAGTTTTGGGTAGAGTGAAGAATAAATAATATTTCTATTTCTGTCTGTAACCCCACTGGGAAGATTTTCCCTTACTTTCTAGTCCCGTGACTCCTATACAGAAAATAGGGAGAGTGGATGTTCCTGCGACAGGTATGCATAAACACTGTCAGCAATCTTTCTTCACTCTACTAAAAATGTATTTTTATATATACCGACAGAAAGTGAAATTATAGGGAAACAGACAGCAATAAAAATTTACCAGAGGCTCTAATGCTTACCCATTCTATGCAAAATAGATTAGGAAGCTTTGGTGGTAGCTGAGCTGGTGTCACAAGGGAGTATACTATAGTAATCTCACACACATACACTATATTACCAAAAGTATTGGGACACCTGCCTTTACACGCACATAAACTTTAATGGCATCCCAGTTTTAAGCCCCGTACACACGGTTCGACGATCGCATACAACAGGTCGTACTCACGACCGTTGTATGCGATATCGATCGTTCGTATGCGCAATTTGAACTGTCGAACATACGACGGTCGTACAAGGGAGTTGTATGAGCAGACTAGAAAACTTGGTCATACCAACAAGCTCTCATACGACCGTTGTATCGTGTGTACAGAGCAGTTGGTACAACAAAGTTGTATTGTGCAAAACACGCATGCCCAAAGTCAGGAATGGCTGGATGCTAATTAAAATCACCTGAACGTTCTTTCCCCGGCCGTATGATCGTGTAGTGCAGTCAGTATGCTGCATACAACAGCCAACATACGATTCGACGCGATCGTACGTGCGATCATCGAACCGTGTGTACGGGGCATAAGTCTGTAGGGTTCAATATTGAGTTGGCCCACCCTTTGCACCCTTTGAAGACCATTTTTACAGAAACGCATTTGTGAGATCAAGCACTGATGTTGGACGAGAAGGCCTGGCTCACTTTAATCGTGTATTGTATGTACAGAGCAGTTGGTACAACAAAGTTGTATTGTGCAAAACACGCATGCCCAAAGTCAGGAATGGCTGGATGCTAATTACAATCACCTGAACGTTCTTTCCCCGGCCGTACGATCGTGTAGTGCAGTCAGTATGCTGAATACAACAGCCAACATACGATTTGACGCGATCGTACGTGCGATCATCGAACCGTGTGTACGGGGCATAAGTCTGTAGGGTTCAATATTGAGTTGGCCCACCCTTTGCACCCTTTGAAGACCATTTTTACAGAAACGCATTTGTGAGATCAAGCAATGATGTTGGACGAGAAGGCCTGGCTCACTTTAATTCATCCTGAATGTGTTCTAGTGGGTTGAGGTCAGGACTCTGTGCAGGCCAGTCAAGTTCCTCCACCCCAAAATTACTCATCCATGTCTTTATGGACCTTGCTTTGTGCACTGGTCCAAATCATTTGGTGGAGGGGGATTATGGCGTGGGGTCGATTTTCAGGGTTGGGCTTGGCTCCTTAGTTCCAGAAGGGAACTCTTAAGGCGTCAGTATACCAAGACATTTTGGACAATTTCATGATCCCAACTTTGTGGGAACAGTTTGGGGGTGGCCCCTTCCTGTTCCAACATAACTGAGCACCAGTGCACAAACAAGGTCCATAAAGACATGGATTAGAGGGTTTGGGGTGGAAGAACTTGACTGGCCTGCACAGAGTCCTGACCTAAACCCAATAGAACACTTTTGGGATTAATTAGAGTGGACCCTGCAAGCCAGGCCCTCTCGTCCACATCAGTGCCCGGCCTCACAAATGCACTTCTGGAAGAATGGACAAGCATTACCATAGACACACTTCTAAACTTTGTGGACAGCCTTCCCAGAAGTGTTGAAGCTGATATATCTGCAAAGGGTTGGCCAACTCAATATTGAACCCTACGGTCTAAGACTGGAATGCAATTAAAGTTCATGTGCGTGTAAAAGCAGACGTCACAATACTTATGGTAATATATTGTATATGAAACTTGTATCACTAGTATTTTGTGTGGTAATGATCAGCCAGGATAAGTAGATCCTAAAATAAAATTTTAAACATTGAAATGAGCAAACAACATTTGCTGTACGTTATGTGTGGGAAGACCATCATCGTCCCACAGTATCATTGTCATCAAAAGCATTACCATTTGATATTGCATATACTGTAAGCTATAGATGTTTGAGTCAGTCACACATGCTGGCACATTCCATCTGCTGAAAGATTTATATTTAATAAAAGCACTAAAAACGCACATGTAGGTCATCTATGGAGAAGGAAAGGGCAAGGTGGCTGTAACCTCCATGGCCAGAATAATCCTATGACAAACAATAGTGGGTGTAAAAAAATTCACAAAGGGCTGTCACTATTTACCTGAAAGCAATCATCCTGGACATTCTTATTTATTGAACAAGAATTATTTCATACTTATAAGCACCTTAGAAAGGGCCTGTAGATGACCTAATTTTTTAAGGTCTGTTTCTCATCTATACCTGTATGTTTTACTGCAGTTAAAGTGACTGTCCTTCTCGTGGAGTCTGCCATTTCCATTACATTCTCTTTTTGAGGCTATTAGTTGCCTGGCTGTCATGCTGGGGCTTTAGCTTTTATGCTTTCTGAGTCACTGGTCCAGTTTTAAGGACTAAGGAACACTGGCACTTTTCTGATATTCAATCACTTAAAGGGTTAGTCCACCTTTAGCAACAGAACGGCCTATGCAGAAAAGGGGAAAGGGTGAAGTTATGACAAAAGTTGAATGTCCTTGCTATAGGTGTAGGCCATAACTTACTTCATGAGGCCTGAATGGAAACCTCCTAGTACGTTGCTAAGGATAACACTAAGAAACGTCTATCTGTTACTATTCACCTTCACCATGCAGTAGTGGAGAGAAAGTGCACATGAGGGTGTTTGAATCATATGAGGGTGAACAGCAGCAGCAAGGCGGCTCTTAGCAACATCCTTAATAAGGTCCTAAAACAGTGGTTCTCAACTCCTGTCCTCGGGACCCACTAACAGGCCAGGTTTGCAGGATAACTGAAATGCATCCCAGGTGATATAATTTGCTGCTCAGTGCTTGCAGTATTCTAGTCTGCATCTCCCCAAGGTAATACATAAATCTGGCCTGTTGGTGGGTCCTGAGGACAGGAGTTGAGAACCACTGTCCTAAAAGTTTTCCAGTCAGGCTTCACTAGGGACTAGAGTTGAGCGAAAACCTGGATGTTCAGGTTCGGCCGAACTTCGCGGAAACGTTCGGGTTTGGTACCGAACGTTACCCGAACTTGACCCCGAACCCCATTGAAGTCAATGGGGACCCGAACTTTTCGGCACAAAAATGGCTGTAAAAAAGTCCTGGCAAGTGCTAGAGGGCTGCAAAAGGGAGAAAATGGGTGATGTTATTAGATCTGCAATCTGTCCCTCAAAGCAGTAGTAATCTCTACCTAGTCCAGTATCAGATCGTTCTGTAATCAGATCATTCTGTAATGCAGGATGAGATATTAGATCTGCAATCTATCCCTCAAAGCAGTAGTATTAATCTCTACCTAGTTATTATCACTGCAATCTGTCCCTCACAGCAGTAGTAGTATCTCTACCTAGTGATTAGATCTGCAATCTGTCCCTCACAGAAGTAGTAGTAATCTCTACCTAGTTATTAGATCTGCAATCTTTCCCTCACAATCTGTCCCTCACAGTGCTGGCAGCATCCTCTCCCTACACTAACCTGAAAGCATGTGACATGCAGCACTGTGACTCCAGCCTCATATAGAGGCTGGGTCACATGATGCACTGGCCAATCACAGCCATGCCATTAGTAGGCATGGCTGTGATGGCTTCTAGGGAAAACCAGCAAAAGTGATTGGCTGCCCTGCAGCTATTCAACATGCGTGATAAAATACCAGAACCCAGAACCCAAACCCGGACTTTTTCTCAAACGCTCGGGTTTGGAACACGGACACCAGAAAGTTTGGTACGGACCCAAACTTTACAGTTTGAGTTCGCTCAACTCTACTAGGGACGTAAATGGCCCACACCTATAGTAAATGGAATATTCAACTTTGGCCTAAGCTGCATAGTTTGTTTTTATCTACAGACATCCCTTATCTGCATAGGCAGTTATTTGGAAAAGGTGAACTATGCTTTTAAAGTAATGGGTAACAACTGAGAATGCCATTTTTACCCAAAATGTTTATTACCATAGCTAACACAATACCGTTTTTTTTCTTCTTTCTGTTTTATAGAAGGCATAATCACATTGGTTGCTTGACCAAACACTTGCCTCCCTCACTGGATACTAAGAGCACTTTAAATACCATGGCTAAAACCCTACAGAATACAGTAAGGGCTAGCTAAGGAATATGTAAGGGTGGATTATTTAAGTAGGTGTCTGAGGGATTTTTTAGTATATTTTAAAAATGCCGTTTAGTGTGGCGGTTTGATGGATAGTATATGAGGTTTGGACATGATGTTCTAATATTTATTTCCATGCCAGGGTCTGCTTTGTTTTTGGTAAATCTGGCTTTCAGTTGGAGAGTTGGCAGATTACATGTTCTTAACAGACTTCACCTCACTAGTCTAAATGGATGTATGTGTGTCTAACGGCTCAGCTTGCCCACTTAAAATCTGCTTGGGTTTTTTGGCAGTGTTTGAGGTGGAAAGTTGTGAGGCTTTTTTCAGCTTATGTCAGAATGTCTCCAGAGGCAAAAGCTAAACAGCATTATAGGCAGATTCAAAGTACATAAAAATTAGAGAAAAAATAAGAGCATATGATGGATTATTTCAAGATTCTTTCCATGTATTGATTAGAAAACTGACCATGCATTGTCTAAATAATGACTGGGATGTGAGTTATTTCCAAGCAGCTTGTATTTGATAGTATTAAGGCAGAGAAATGACACACACACAGACATTCTCAGAGAGCCTGCAAAGTGTGCACATACACAGGAGTTATCTAACCTGCATTCCATCATGTACTCCTGAAACAAGAACCTTAACATGCCATGCTATACAGTTTTCATGCAGCTCTCATTTCAAGCCAAAGAGAAACAAATTTCATAGTTTATTCTATGTGTTTAAAATAAACTTTATTGTATAAGTCAAAGAGTGCAATGCATGTACAAATATGTGAAATAGACTGATTTGTTGCAGAAAAATGGAGGAAAAATGGAAAAATAATGGAACATCACACTGTATTTCTCCTATCCACATGCATGGGCAATACTGCTCATGCTTACAGTGCCTTGAAAAAGTATTCATACCCCTTGACATTTTCCACATTTTGTCATGTTACAACCAAAAACATAAATGTATTTTATTGGGGTTTTATGTGATAGACCAACACAAAGTGGCACCTAATTGTGAAGTGGAAGGAAACTGATAAATGGTTTTCAATTTTTTTTTACAAATAAATATGTGAAAAGTGTGGCGTGCATTTGTATTCAGCCCCCCTGAATCAATACTTTGTAGAACCACCTTTCTCTGCAATTACAGCTGCAAGTCTTTTTGGGGATGTCTCTATCAGCTTTGCACATCTAGAGAGTGACATTTTTTCCCATTCTTCTTTGCAAAATAGCTCAAGCTCTGTCAGATTGTCTGTGAACAGCAATTTTCAAGTCTTGCCACAGATTCTCAATTGGATTTAGGTCTGGACTTTGACTGGGCCATTCTAACACATGAATATGCTTTGATCTAAACCATTCCGGAAGGTGAACCTCCGCCCCGGTCTCAAGTCTTTTGCAGACTCTAACAGGTTTTCTTCTAAGATTGCCCTGTATTTGGCTCCATCCATCTTCCCATCAACTCTAACCAGCTCCCCTGTCCCTGCCGAAGAAAAGCATCCCCACAACATGATGCTGCCACCACCATGTTTCACGGTAGACCAGACCTGGCTGCACGTCCAAGGTTCATATCCATGTGGCACACCAACATGTCGTTTTTGTGGGAAACATAAAAAGTTGAGTGATGTCAAATCATACGCAAAGAATAAGGTATTTAATATCAAAAATTACATCAACTGCGACTGATAATGTAGTATATGTTATAGAGTGTAAAAGTTGCAGCCTACAATATGTGGGCTGCACTACAAGAGCGCTGAGGAAAAGGGTCAGTGAGCATTTTCACGGAGCCTCCTACACCACAAATAAGGCACTGTCCAACATGTCTAAGCATTTTAAACACAAATACGGGGGCAACATGTCGTCATTTTGTTTTTATGGTGTGGAGAGGGTCCGACCATCCCCCCGGGGGGGAGATTTACATCATAAGCTCTTACAAAGGGAAGTTTGGTGGATCTACAGTCTACAGACAAGGGTCCCCACAGGAATGAACTACAGATAGGATGTTGATCTTTTTCTGAAATAAGTTGTTTTAGTTTTAGCCTTTTAGTTTTTTTTTGGGGGGGTTTTTTTAGTTTTAATTTTACCTGTTTTATTTTATTTTTGTTTTAATTTTAGTTTTACCCTTTTTTTTGTTTTTTGTTTTAGTTTTCGTTTTTTTTTTTTTTCTGAAGTTTAACCATTACCCCTCTGACCATCCTCAGTACTCTTTTACTATTGCATTAACATATCTTCTTCTTTAGAACTATGGATTTTGACCATTTAGGTAAATACATGAACCTTTTAGGAACAAATGTAGAGAGTTGTCTGGTCCTCTCCTTCACTTGCTAGTAGCAATCTTTGTAAAAGTATAACACACTAACACATGTGTGCAGCATTTTGTATATTTTTACTTTTTCTTTTATGTGAATGCATATTCTTTGTATCTTTTTATGAGAACTAGCTTTATTGTGTTTGTTTTTGTACCCATAGTATGGTAGTGTTTGAACTCCCAGGTAGGTCATTAGTGATTATCACTCAATTAAATGTGGGAGGAGACACACCAGACTATGAGAGCCTGTAAAATGTAAAATGTATTTATATGTCGGTTTTTTTCACTAAGAAGTAAGCTGTGAACAAGGCGCATTACTGCCGCTGAAACGCGTTAGATGTTGATTGCCATTGCCACGATGGAATAAAAACACTTTATTATCTGATCCCCAAGAGTGTCGGCTCATCTTTTGCTTTGATTTTGCTAACCTATCGGAATGTATGGAGGACATTCGTGAAGCCTGAGCACCTGGGGGGAGATGCAGCAGCTGATTGCCTAAATCCAAGCTCCACTGATCAGAGAGGTGTCTCCTGTGTGTTAGTGGTTGTTTCACAGTAGGGATGTTGTGTTCAGCTTGACGTGCAGTGTTAGTTTTCCGCCACACATAGCATTATGCTTTTAGGACAAAAAGTTCAATTTTGGTGTCATCTGAACAGAGCACCTTCTTCCACATGCTTGCTGTGTCCCCCCACATGGCTTCTCGAAAACTGCAAACATGACTTCTTATGGCTTTTTTTCAACAATGGCTTTCTTCTTTCCACTCTTCCATAAAGGCCAGATTTGTGGAGTGCATGGCTAATAGTTGTACTGTGGACAGATTCTCCCACCTGAGCTGTGGATCTCTGCAGCTCCTCCAGAATTACCATGAGCCTCTTGGCTGCTTCTCTGATTAATGCTCTCCTTGCCATGTCTTGGTAGGTTTGCAGTTGTGCTATACACTTTCCATTTTCAGATGATGGATTGAACAGTGCTCTGAGAGATGTTCAGAGCTTTGGGATCTTTTTTTATAACCTAACCCTGCTTTAAACTTCTCCAGAACTTTATTCCTGACCTGTCTAGTGTGTTCCTTGGCCTTCATAATGCTGTTTGTTCATTAAGGTTCTCTAACAAACCTCTGAGGGTTTCACAGAACAGCTGTATTTCTACTGAGATTAAATTGCACACAGGTGGACTCTATTTACTAATTAGGTGACTTCTCTAGGCAATTGGTTCCACTAGATTTTAGTTAGGGGTTTCAGAGTAAAGGGGGCTGAATACAAAAGCATGCCCCACATTTCACATATTTACTTGTAAAAAATCTTGAAAACCATTTATCATTGTCCTTCCACTTCACAATTATGTGCCACTTGGTGTTGGTTTATTACATAAAATCCCAATAAAATACAGTTACATTTTTGGTTGCACCGTGGCAAAATGTGGAAAAGTTCAAGGGGTATGAATACTTTTTCAAGGCACTGTAACTTTATCATACACTAATAGCTACTTAAATAATTATAGTAAATCTGTTGCAAACCTGTCAGGATCTGTGTCCTTGCTTGGGTCACCTGCTGGTGGCAGTGTTTGGAAAACCAAATGGTGTAGTTCTGGTGGCCACCATCGGGTGTCTCCCAGGAGATTGAGCTTACAGGTCATTAAGCTGCACCTGATGGGTCTGCTGGGTCCATATAAGCCTGCCTTGTTCCCTGTCCCAAGGCTTCGGTATTTTCCCTGCAAGCTGTGTCCATTACGGAATTTGACCTGCTCTGATCCCTGATCTGCGATCCAGACCAAGAGACCTGATTCCTGAACCTGCTTCCTTGCTCTCCTTCTGCTCCCAGTACCTGGCTCCCTGTTCCCCTTATCTTGCATCCCTGTTTGCTTATTATATATGTGTGTTTTCTTCACTTGTATTTAGTTAGTCAGATAGTTAGGTGTTTATTTTGGGGTTTGGTGTGTTTTCATCTTTTACTTGCTCATTTATGTTTGCTGGTGTTTTGGTGTTTGAAGTGTGCTATTTGTGTAATAAATATCTTCATATTTTCAACTTACACCTGGTCCTGATTCCTTTAAGTGCAGCCAACTGATCTGACCATCCCTGCTGGATACCTGCATATGGTATCCCTGACGAAACCTGAGCAATTTAAATTGAGCATTTGATGAAAAATCAATAAATAAATAGATAGAGTATACCTTTAGTGGAAACCCTATTTGAATATTATCATTAGATCCAGAGACAAACCGTCTTAATTTTGGTGTCAAATTTCAATTTAGTTTTAGTTACAGTCTTTTGAATAAAATGCCATTTTAAATTTAGTTGTATTTTAGTCATCTACAAGTGTTTTAGTTTTATTCTTATTTAGAGTGATGTTTACAAATCATTACTAAACACTAAAATCATTTTAGTCAACTAAAATATAATGGGTTTATTTAAATTGTAAAGCCTTATTTAAGCATTTCTCTAGAATTTCCAAGCTCATTATATACTCCTGGATTAAAAAAAAAATTGAATATCATGTTAAGATTTATGCTATTAAGGTTTGAACAAACTACACAGACACTCTGAACGGTGGTCTGAGGAGTCCTGTAATGCTGCACAGTGCTCTGGATGGTGGTCTGAGAAAGCCTGTAATGCACAGTGCTCTGGGATGGTGGTCTGAGAGGTCTGTAATGCTGCACAGTGCTCTAGACAGTGGTCTGAGGAGGCCTGTAAAGCGCAGTGCTTTGGGATGGTGGTCTGAGAGGCCTGTGCTCTGGGATGGTGGTCTGAGAGGCCTGTAATACTACTGATACCAGGGTACCTTGGTGGGGCCTGTAGCTTATGTATGTATTTGCAAATGCGTGCAGACTAAACCCCTGTTTTTAACGCATAGTGTTAGACAGGCTTATTTGGTTGTCCGCAAGCTGGTCGATAAGTGAGCCTGGAATCTTCCTTGGATTTTTCCTTGGCTTTTTTCTAACATATGTTGCCTTCCAATGTTCCGTGCTGCAAGGGCCAGTTATAGGTGAGGGCAGTGGCTTAACTTTTGGTACTGTTGATATACTGGTCAGGCAACACACTGACACCTTTGCAACCATTGTGCTATATGCTGGGTGTTCAGGGTGCCCCTGTGCCTTTAAGAAGGGATGGGCTCCCTTCAATCCATCTGCCCTCTATCTATCCATCAGAATGCATGTGCTTCCACAGTGGAGTCACTTATAAGTCAGTGATAGGACTACAGATACCAGGGTGCCTTGGCGGGGCCTGTAGCTTACACATGTATTTGCAAATGTGTGCAGACTAAACCCCTGTTTTTAACACATACTGTTAGACAGGTTAATTTGGTTGTCCGCAAGCTGGTTGGTAGGTGAGCTTGGAATCTTCCTTGGATTTTTCATTGTCTTTTTTCTAACATATGTTGCCCTCCAATGCTCCTTGCTGCAAGGGCATGTTATAGGTGGGGGCAGTGGCTTACCTTTTTGTACAGTGCTCTGGACGGTGGTCTGAGGGGAGGCCTGTAATGCACAGTGCTCTGGAAGGGGGTCTGAGGAGGCCCGCAATGCTACACAGTGCTCTGGGCAGTCTCAGGAGGCCTGTGATGCACAGTGCTCTGGATGGTTGTAAGTCGGGACTCTCAGGTGGCCTGTAATGCACAGTGCTCTGGACAGTCATCTGAGGAGGCTTGTAATGCTATGCAGTGCTAAGCACACCACAGCACTAAACACACTATGGTCGCTACCTTGCTTGCTGGGAGGGGAAGTACTCACAGGCTTTACATGTGAAGCTCCAAGGAAACCGGAAGTTCACATGTGTAAACGTCCCTTCCTCACATTTTTGTTCTGTTTTCGTTCATGAATGAAAAAGGAATTGATTGTTGTCATATTTTTCGTCAATTGATAAAAACGTGGGGCAATTTTTATTACTGTAAATTTGCCAAGGACAAAAATTATGATCAAAATGTTCTCATTGGTGAAATTAACACTGGGGTCAAACATCACTAAGTCACTGTATGTTTTGGTCTGTAACATATTGGATTTTTATTGTTTAGGGCAGCATGACTAACTCAGAGAGTAGAATATATAATTTCTGGAAAACTGTTTTTGGATCTTCTAATCATTTTGGTAGGTTGCTTTGTGATAGAAAGCTTTGACTAAAGGTAACCATTTTCCTCATATTATCAACTGGAATTGCTCAAGCTCACAGTTGTACTATAGCTTCAAGAGGTTACCAAGCAGAGGTATGAGCTTTTACTGAAAAATACCACAGCACTTTCTGAAAGAAACACAAATTGTCCTGATGTATCTATAGCTTCTTCATTTATGCATGGACGGGTAATATAGTCTATAGTCTAATGTGGTATAAAAAAAAAAAACAGGCTCTTTCAAGCTGTTGGACAATTGAATGCTCAAGCATTTCCTGGATGGTTTTAGTCAATGGAGTGGCATTCAAGCACTAACTTGACAGTAATATCTTGGGCTGGGGGGCAGGGGTGTATTTGCATCTGGGCAACCACTAAAAATATTATATTTTAATAAGATATGTTGGACTGTTGGCCTTTAATAAAGATACTTCACCATTCAGACATTGATCAGAGTGAAACTTACAGTCAGTGATACATGCTGAATAATATAGGGAAGCCTGAGAATAAATTGGGAATAATTTAAGAATACATTTTTCTACATTCTAGGAATAGTGTTTCATTCATCTTTATTTCTATAAGGACAATATACACATATGGGCATTCAGCAAGTGTCTGCACAGTATTACTGCAGGCCTTCTGGCTGAAGATTCTTGAGATACTGATCAGAGGTCTGTTGTTTATATTAAAGTGGACCTATAGCCAGGACTGTACTGGACATTGGGACTACTGGGAGTGTCCCGGTGGGCCAATGGCCCAGTGGGCTGGCCTTGTGCTCACAGGGATCCACAGCGATCTACCCATCAATCACCAACAGTTAGCTGACACCTGACGGGTAGATCAGGATTGAGCAGGCCGAAAAGAGAAGGAAGCGGCTGTAATAAGTTCTCTGTCATGTCACGCTGCTCCCCGTCCATCCCAAATTGCTTGTGACACCTGAGATGGATGAGAAGAGAGGAGGGGGCGGGGCGCCGGGAGCAGCGGGACATGACAGAGAACTTATTACAGCCGCTTCCCCTGCTACTTTGCAAGAAAAAAGCTAGTAAACACTGTGCCCTAATGTGCCCTGATGTGCCCCATGTGCCCTAATGTGCCCTGATGTCCCCTAATGTACCCTGATGTGCCCCATGTGTCCTGATATGCCCTAATGTGCCCCATGTGCCCTAATGTGCCCCATGTGCCCTGATGTGGCCTAATGTGCCCTATGTGCCCTGATGTGCCCTGATGTGCCCTAATGTGCTCCATGTGCCCTAATGTGTCCCATGTGTACTAATGTGCCCTGATGTGCCCCATGTGCCCTAATGTGCCAAATGTGCCTCATGTGTCCTGATGTGCCCCACATGCCCTGATGTGCCCTAGTGTGCCCTGATGTGCCCCATGTGCACTTTTGTGCTCTAATGTGCCCTATTGTGCCCTAATGTGCCCCATGTGCCTTAATGTGTGCCATGTGCCCTGATGTGCCCCATGTCCCCTAATGTGCCCTATGTGCCCTGATGCGCCCTGATGTGCCCCATGTGCCCTGATGCGCCCTGATGTGCCCCATGTGCCCTGATGTGCCCTAATGGACCCCATGTGCCCTAATGGGCCCCATGTGCCCTAATGTGGCCTGATGTGCTCCATGTGCCCTGATGTGCCCCATGTACTCTGATTTACCCTATGTGCCCTGATGTGCTCTATGTGCCCCGATGTTCCCCATGTGCCCCAATGTGCCCCATGAGAACTGATGTGCTCCATGTGCCCTGATGTGCTCCATGTGCTCTGGTGTGCCCCATGTGTCCTGATGTGCCACATGTGCCCTGATGTACTGTACCCTGATGTGCTGTGCTCTGTACCCTGATGTGCTGTGCTCTGTACCTTGATGTGCTGTGCCCTGATGTGCTGTGCTCTGTACCCTGATGTGCTGCACCCTGATGTGTCCTGTGCCTTTTGCCCTGATGTGTACTGTACCTTGATGTGCCCTGGGCCAGTCTGGATGAAGTCCAGGGCCAAATGTTTGCCCCAGTCCAGCCCTGCCTGTAGCCCAAGTAAGTCCACCACCTAAAATCAGAGAGATGAGAAGAAAACTGAGCTCATGTGTACTGCGAGCAGTGCAGAGCCTGTTAGGAGGAATTATGGCTTGTGGGGAATTTAGTCCCCAGGGAGACTAAGCCTGTACTACAGATTGGTCCTGGAACTATAGATTCCATCATTACCAGAGCTCTGGGGAGAAGACAAGGAGGGACTGTTCCTGGGCAAGGAAGCTAGGAGGACATGATGGAAGATACATGTTATCTGCTGCAGTTGGGTCAGTTTGCCACAGTGTCTGGGATGCAGGGAGGCTGAGTAGAAGACATCTCCTGCTCTGTAGGAACACCACTGTCAAGCCTGGCATTGTTGCCCAATCATGGGGAAGATGTCACTGCAGCTGACACCGTTGAGCCCTGGACAGAGAGCGGGAGGAGCCACCCTAGGAGCTGGTGAGAGACTGCTGGCCATACCTTACCACACATTACTTAAAGCGTAACTCCACTTTTGTTGAGAAAAAAAACATTCACCTCTGGGTGATCTATGTACATTGCAAAGGATTATAACAAACTTTGTTGCAAATTCCTACCTTTTGTTATTCTGAAGAAATCCCTTTGTGTTTGTCTGTGCCTCTGTTCTGAGTGGGTCTAATGGGAGCATAATTAACTGTCAGGTGTGCAGCTGCAGGGCACTAATAAGGACATCTGCTGGGCCTGCATCACTTTAGACGTGTTCCTATTGAAAGTATAACTCCAAAAATGGCATTGTTGTTGGAGGGGATACCTGAAATCTTACTTAATCTTAGTGCAGACTTCTGGGAAAACGAGTGAGCCAATTACACAAGCAGGAAATGATGTTTCTGGGGAGTGGTCAGTCCACACTCTGTGTACAGAACAACTCCAGGTAGCCATATTGCAATGCATTCTCAGAAAATTACAGAGCTGCAAATTGAAAAGAAAAGGTAATTTTTAATGACATTCAATTACAATATGATTAGTGCTGCATGTATATGCGCTAAATAATTTTTTCTTTATTTGCTATTTTTTTCCCCACGAAAGTGGAGCTACCCTTTAAATTAACACTATTGCATATTGGGGCACCATTCTGACAGCTACTGTACACCCAGGCCCAAGAAAACAGTGGCTCCTTCAGGGGTAAGCACTACATAGGGAACAAAATGTTAATTTTGTCTAAACAGTACCCAGAAAAATGTATCCATTGCCTGGAATTCCTCTTGAAAGATAGCAGTGCACCCCATATACCTTCAGCCTTGAAGCTGTATAGCTGCAATGAGTTTATCTAAAGCATGTCTGTCTCTGACCCGCAGCCAGAAGAGATTTTGAGTGAGGTTTATTGATGCCACTAAACTGCTGTTCACTGTCCTTTAGGGAGAGGGAGATACTCTCTGCTTTGGCTTCATCCATTCTGTGAATTTATGCTACCTTCACCTTGTTTGTTGTATCTTCTGAATTCACCCACCAGTCATCAGAAGGGCAACTCTGACATGAAGATTTAAAGCCCTGCTCTTCTACCAAAATGGCTGCCTCTACACAAGGACACAGGGCAGAGCAAGGGTTGGTAAGTCAGTAATAGTTTACATTCTCATTTCAATTCTGCTTTAATACACACACATTGATTGTTTTACTTGTCAAATGATTTGTAATTCTGTTCAGAAAATCTTTGATTTCGACATCTTTGCCACACTGCACAGACAGGCAGATGACAAACATATTTCTTCATTCAGCAATTCAGCTTCCTTGTCACCACGCTACCTCCAGCCTGCTCACTGTAAAACTGGGTACACACTATGAGAAAATTGTCAGGAATTCCATACGGGAAAGATTGCTCGATTTTCGTATGGTGTGTACACAACGTTCAACAGCTGATTCAGACTTTCCAACTGAAAATTTCCAGAGGGACAAACTCCAAAATTTTTCTTATACATAAGCGGAACTAACAATTTTAGTTTAATGTGTACTTTTTTTGTATGCTTTTCATATTAGAATAATTAATTGATTACAAATGACTGCACATGATCAGAAACAATAAACAACAATAGTCAAATACAAAAAAAGCCTTTGTTGCTTCGACCTCCTGTAAAACATCAAGGAAAACCGGACGATCGTTGCTCTGATTTTCTTATAGTGTGTACTGGGCTTTAGTCAGTCAGTATCATCACGTGAATTGATACAGAAGGGATATCCAAGAAGCAGTAAGCCAGGAAGCCGTTTTAGGTTGCATTTATATCGCAATGACTGATCGGAATTATAGCAGTGCTTTTAGCTAATTGCCTGAAGTTTCACTGTAATCTGACTGCAAACTAGAATGTAGAAAGATATAAATCAAGTGTTCAATTTTGTTTGAGTCCCAGCAATCACCTTTTTTGGACTTTATAGAAGTTTTTCAGTCTATTAATCATCAATCTGAAGGGGTCACATCGCACCAAAAATCAAGCAGGTCAGAGGATTCCAGAACCATTCCAGAATCTTTGGAGCTGCTATTATACATCCTTTTTTCATAAATACCTAAGCAGCATTCAACACAAGCATACAATTACATGGGAATGTAGGCTGCACATATAAACTACTAAATTATAAATAAGAGACAACACACTTAATATGGTAACAATAATGGCCGCGGCACCTTTATTGGTTTTAAACAAATATTAAATTCATCAAATTGTGAAATAATTTAGCTAGAATTAAAATATAAATCATAAAATTCCATATATATATAAATAAATCTATAAATTAATCACTCAGTCATGGAACTCGAGCGCATATCATAACAATCTACTCGAACAAAAGTCCCCCCTGTATACAGGGTGACAAACCACATAACAGGTGCTGCGACAGGGAGGGAGGGCTGGGGAGCTCGCCACGTTACCTAAAGCTCTTGTGAGAGGAAACGTGAGTGGGGGAAACTTATATAAAGTCCCACTCATGTGTTTCCCGCCCGCAAAACCCGTGCAAAACCCGCCTAAAACTTCCCGCCTCAGGGACCCACGGAGGCCCTGGGCCCTATTTAAAGGGGACATGTCCCAAAATTTTTTTTTTTTTTTTTAATTTACATTAATTTTGTTAATATTGATGGTAGCCACAATCCCATGCTGTGGGTATTTATTATACCCACCTCTCAGTAGTTTCCCACTTTATAAGATAAAGCAGAAGACTTCTTTAAAAAATCTGAAGTAATAAAAAAATATTATTTCACAGCTTTAAAAAGTAAATATCTCTATGCATGAACAGCCTCACTGCAAATCTAAGGTTGAAGATTTGGAAAGACAAGAAACGGAACTGTTCAAGGCACATGGGAGTCTAAATAATTGTTACAGCACATGAAATGCTGTACAATATCAAAATCTGCCTCCAATGATCCTTTTCTGGAATATCCTCAGGAGCCAACTTACTCTTCACAAGGAGAAACTTTAAAGTGTGAGCAGTATAATTTAATTTCCCTTGCTCTGGGAAGATGATTTATACGACAGTGACCATGTCAAGATGGAGAGGTTATAAATAACCCATACAATGTGGCAACAATAAGCCAAAGAGAAAGGAAAACTAAGTTTGAAGGTAGAAGTGATATTTCTGGGATCCTGAGCCAAAACCGACTCGTAAAGCTGCAACGGAGTTTCAGGGTGACGAGAACATATTCGGTCTCAGAAAATGTAAAGAGATTTTCCAGTAAAGCTCCATTAATTTCATTACAAAAATACTTCTGATACTGCTGGCCATGAAATGTCTTGGCAAGGCAGCTGACAGAGTAAGCACAGCAAACAGAGTGATTGGTGATCTGTTTGACAAGCAGCCAGACAATAGCTACCGCCCTATGGACTTATCCAACCTATACTTTAGATCAAGCCTCCGCTAGCATATCATTTGGAAATTCCAAATGCATTTACAGATATTTAACTGATTTATTGAACTTTACATTTCTTAAATACCATTCTGTTTACCATCAGATGGGAATATCAATACACATCTGGTTCATAGGCTAACTATGCTTAAATAGTCTAGCAATCATCCCAGATGACATAATTATATAATAATGATTTACAAACTACAAATAACATTTCCTGCTATAGGCTTCAGTAGCCAACTAAACCTTTAGTGACACCCCTACTGCACGGCTGACTGCAGCCACTGGCCTAGCAGTCTATAAATGCTGATCAACACCTACGTGGTCCAAGACACACAAGGCAAAATAAAGAACACTTGCCTTCTACACTTTTCCAGTTTAGTGTGACTACCTATTTGACTGTTAAGGATATCAGTCTAACATTTTACTGGCAGCCATCCAGCTTTTTATTTAAAGCAGAAATTCTGCAAATAAGTGCTTGTGGAAGGGAGGCACACAGTTTCTTTGCTGGACCATTAATTTTTCCGTCAGATTTAACTATCATTTAATTGGAACCTGATGCTCAAAGCTGAACGCCACGTGAATAGTTTAAAAGTGGAGTGCAGGACAATTTTTTAACCTGCTTGGCTTATGTCATTTGGTTAGAGATGTAGTGATGCAGTGTATGTCCCACATTTTTGTCTGTACACTTCTGCCTCCTCTTGGATTGGTTCCCATAGGCTATTAGTTTAACACCTCTTAACGAATACCTATAAATATATATATATATATATATATATATATATATATATAGCAATACTAACTTTATAACTGCTCTATAAAACTAAATTTGTGTTAACAATATTTAATAAGCATGGCTTAACTTACTGTTATAACAATTAAATTGAAATGGGTAATATTTTTCAGGACTGTGGATTAATCATTATTATATGGGCCACATGCAATCATTCATTTTTTTTAAAAAAAGACTTGCATGATTCAACTGAGGGCAAAACAATATTGCATTCAACCAAAGTGCAATTTTATGTTGATTTAATTTTAAAGTAAATTATTCTCTGACTCCCAGGCCACTTGGTAATTCCAGAGCAGTGAATAAATGTACGGCCCTAGAAGTAAAATATGCCAGCTACCATCAGAGTTTTACATACTGATAATAAGTTTTGTTATAGATTCACTTGTAGATATCCATTAACTTTAGTGTGTCTTCATAGCCTGTACAGATCTTTTAATCCTTTGATGAGTTTAGGGCCCTGCTGCCTGATCTGAGGCCAAGCTCAGCAGCACACCATTCAGCTGGCTCGGAATGGCAACAAGGGCATTTTTCATAGGCATTAAATTGTTAGATCGACTTCTGTTGAGCGTCAGTGGGCACAGATGAATCATACAGTATACACACATACACAGTAGACACACAGACACATGCACATACAGTATACATGCACACACATACACAATATACATCCATACAGTATACATACACAGTATACATTCATACAGTATACATACACAATATACATTCATACAGTATACATATACACACACATTAAACTTATACATATACACAGTATACATACACACAGTATACATCCATACAGTATACATATACACACATTAAACATATACACACACACCAGCACTTTTCATCCAAACATCAACCTGATTGAACACACTGCTGCTGCCCCCGTCTCCTGGCATGCTGGTACTTGTAGTGCTCCTGAAGTTCATAGACATAGGAGGTGGTAATGCAGGAGACGCGGGCAGGTAATGAGTATGGAGATGCAGCATAGATTGGGGGAGGTATTCAGAACATCCTTCCTGCAGGAGCAGTGCACTTCTCATCTTCTCCTTACAAAGAACATCTATCTAATATCCCCAGAGACAGGAGGAGCTGTGCTAAAGGAAACACAGCCTCCCCTCCCCCCTGCTCACCAAGGTAAGCCACTGACAAGACTACAATTAGTTCAGCTTACCTTACCTTACACTGTGATCCCATTGGCTGATGAGGCAGCGGGGAGGCGGAGAAGCTATAATCTCTGGATTTGTGCAGCAAAATTATGTCGGTAATGGACATTTCAGGGACAGATGTAAAAAACACACATTTTTACTAACAGTCCCTGGTTTTACTGGTGCTGGCAACCCCAATGGGGCCCCCTAGTGGCCCACGGGCCCTCGGCCAGTGCCCGAGAGCCCTAATGGTCAGCCCCTGGCTGTAGATAAACAGGTACAATTTATGTAGGAAGATTTGTTTCATCTCTGTGTATCACCTGAGGCCAGTCACTTCACTGAGTATAGCTAAGGGTTTACAACCACTTTAAAATAGTGGTTTTGATAGATTACATAGAGACGAGATCAAAATTTCCCACAAATTAACATGGCTGAAAAATTTGTTCACTTTATTCTTTTTTTCTTCTTTCCTAACTACTTTTCAATTTGATCTTAACACTTAAACTTTACTTAAGTTGTCAATGTATTGCCTAGTTTGGGCTTCACAATCAACGGTATACTGGTGGTTTATTGAACTCATGGGTGGTAGTTCCTGGCAATTGCAACAGAGTTCCTGGCAAGCAAGTAAAATTCTGTGATTCAATGCTCTCTCATCTACCAAAATTTCAATTATCTGTTGTGAACCTCTATGTTTTTTAATGAATATTTACCTGCCATGTTGATATTTTTTACCTATTCAAGAAGTATTCATTTTTATTGGCTACAAATTCCTGTCTCATTGTTATTAAAGCCTGCCACAACCCAGCACCACTATTTGATAGATAGATTGATAGATAGATAGATAGATAGATAGATAGATAGATAGATAGATAGATAGATAGATAGATAGATAGATAGATAGATTTTTTTTTTTGTCCTCTTACACTTTCAGAATAATTTTTGATAACTACCTACTCAATAAAGTCCCTAATATTCCATCTATTAGTGAATATTAACTAGATATGAACAGATATGCCTGGGTTTGGTTCAAGGCAGGTTCAGCGAACCCAGCAGGAAACCCTTTAAATAATATGCTTGGGAGATGCCTTAATGCTGCATGTTGTTACATGAGTTACAGAACAATACAATGTAGCCCCTTAAAAGTGACATAAAAAACAGAGTAATAATAATATTGGGATTACCCTTTGGCCTCATGCACACTGAGGCTGATAACGTTCAGGGGCATTTGGACGTTTTTCCCAGCTGCCCCTGAACTCATTTAACCACTTAAGGACCGGAAGGATTTCCAGCTTTAGGACCGGAGCCCTTTTTGCGATTCGGCGCTGCGTCGCTTTAACTGACAATTGCGCGGTCGTGCGGCGTTGGCCAGGATTTCGACCTTTAGGAAGGCCAGGAATTCACCAATTTACTCAAGTCCCCGTCGACCCTTTTTGCAGGTTTACGGGGACTTGCAATAGTCGGAGTCACACGTACTCCGGTTTCCCATTAGGGTTATAATAATAATGAGACAAAAAATACAGTGAAAATTCCCCGATGTAACATAACAAGACATTGAGTACATTGTTGTACGTCGTAATTCCGTAGAGGGTTCGTATAATAAATTTCCCAAAGGACGACCCAAGCGACTTGGACGGAACTTGGTTTGGGTCCGTATAGACAAGTATAGATCAATTATAAGTGATTATCTACCTTATAATCC
>BLSH010417460.1:248601-259358 GCA_018402905.1 Glandirana rugosa
AGGATTCGTTCAGTAGTAAAGAATCGCCCTCTCTTTGACTCCAAGACTAACGTTTACATAGACTTGTTATACAAAAATAAGTTTGTAGAAGATTTGCAATTTGTAAATGTAACAAGAACAAAACCTATTTAGTTTTATATACACTGATGATCATATCATGTTTTAGGCCTAATACCAACGTCTCTTAATACTCCGTCGTCTCCAGTCCAATTTTTTGTTGCAGCTGTCACGCTTCCCTCTTAAGCGCGGTATTTTTTTGAATATTTGTAAACATCCTTTAGTTATTTGATAGATCAAAATGAAATTGCTGATCCAAACACACAAATATTTATAAATGACAATCATGGAAATTGTCAGGGGTTCCTAAATGTTAGCATACAACTGTATCTATCTATCTATCTATAGATACAGATATAATTATTTTACAGTAACCCAGAACATCCAGACGCAGAGTTACAACACTAACCGTTTAACACTGCTTTTTACCTGGCTGCTATGCACATGATTACCCTTTGGACTGTGCAATGAAATAAGCCCTGGTTATATGGAGATGTAGTCCTATAATCCTTTAAATAAAACATTTGCCAGTGTTCCAGACTGACCTCTGCTGCCTCATAATTCTCTGCAACCATAATCCGGATTTTGTACTATACTAGTAGTCACATATATTTTGATTTATCCAAAACAAGAACAATGTAAATGTTTAACGTTTAGAAGATGTTTGCATAAAAACATATTGTTCAGATACATTTGCAATCAGAACCTCAGTTTCTCTCCCGCTAAGAAATGATGACTTGCTTAGGATAAACTTTAAAAATTATTGCTTGAAAATGGTAAAATAACCAATCATTTCAATTACATTTCTTGGACATGGAGAGGTCAAATTAAAAGTGAACCACGTCAGGTTTGGGAAAAGTTCACATCTGTTGAAACAACTTTGACATAAAATAACATATTCAAGAAACATTAACAGTTCGGAGCTTACTTTACATACAGTGAGCTGTGGGATGTTGTCAACACTGCAGTTTGAACATACTCAGTATGGGATATTCAATAAAACTCCATCCTGACATTAGCATCCTTTACATACATTGCTCAACTTCATTTATTGCTTGAAATCATAGTAATAGTAATCAAAGTTTATTTTATATATTTTTTTATTTTTTTAATTAGCTCATACATTTTGATACCTCGTATTATACCGTCCAGCAAAATCACTCACATAGTATAAAAGTATATACCCTTTATTGAAAAACAATACACAACACAATTTTGGCCATCTTGACTATTGTCTCTATTCACAGAATATATTAATGAGTAAGTATTGCATGTTAATGAACAACAAATATCGACCTCAGGCCAGTTCTCATGTGTAAGGGAAGTTGAAATAAACACCAAGTCCCACATAGGATATAGGAGTAGCAAGTATCCTTAGATGCTCTTCATAAACTGCATCAAGGATGTCAAACATAATATTGGATACCAATACTTCCCAATTGATTCCCTTGGTTACAATCTGTGGTTGCTTCCATTATACTGACAATTGTTTTACTGAAAATCAACTTATGTTTGTAAAAGTTCTCACTGAACATTGATGTATGTATGTAGCTATGTGTCATTCTTACTATTTGTTTTTCTTTATTATGTTTTCTATAAACTCAATAAAAACTTATTGATAAAAAAAAAAAAGGATATTAACATGAGCAAATTATATTTGCTTAGAATCCAGATAACATTGTTAACCTTGTATAACAGCCAGGCATAGCACAAAATGGCAAGTATGCGTATCCAGAGGGTAATAACTACATAAACTGCCAATTATTACCAAGAATGATCTTGGAAATCTTTCAAATATCACTTCTGAAGATCCCACGTGGTAGTGTTCCACCAAACCTCCCCTTTTTTGTTTTTCAATAAAGGATATATGCTTTTATGCTACATAAGTAATTTTACTGTTATATTATGAGATATTGAAACGTTGTAGAGTTATCCAAGCCTGTCTGGTCACTTTGTAGTAAGTAAGAGTTAAGCCTCGTACACACGTACGTACTTACGCTCGTCTCAAATCGTATGTTGGATAATGTAACTTGCATACTGACTGCACTACACGATCGTACGAGCACAGAAAGAACGTTCAGGTGCATGTAATTAGCATCCGGCCGTTCCTGACTTCGGAGCATGCGTGTTTTGCACAATACAACTTGTTGTACCAACTGCCCTGTACACACGATACAACGGTCGTATGACCGCTTGTTGGTACGACCAAGTTTTCTAGTCTGCTCATACAACTCCCCTTGTAGGACCGTCGTATGTCGGCTGTTCTAATCGCACATACGAACGATCGATTTCGCATAGATATATTGAATTCCGCGCCTAGGATATCTAGGTAAATTCCAATGTTTATGAAAATACAGTTTAAAGGAATATTTGGGGAATGCTGCCCTCCTAGATTTCCAGAGAGGAAAAATTAAAATAAAATTACAAACAAGGAGATGGCGCTGCCCCTTAAGATTGTAAACCTCTGTGCGTAGGTGTCTTTATATAGCCCCAATAAGTGAATTTTAAAGTGATATAAATATATGTAAAAATAATATATATATATAAAATGTATAAACAGAACACCAAGTGTATATATATTGATTTTCATGAAAAAAGTCCCATTGTCCATACAAAGATATGAGATATAAAAACGAAAATTGTGAATTGTTCGTGTAACGAATCCACGCAATCCTCAGCTCATAGGTAAATTCTACAATCTCAGTTCAGGCATGTGCGTAGTGATTCTATAACATTCCATCAACGTTTCCAGGGTAAATAGGTGACTTCCACACATGCTCCCCTCTTGTGTCCCCACTTAGCAGAGCTCAACACCCCTGCAGGGGTATCGCGCATGTAACTGATCCTGTCTCCGGCCCCGATCTCCAGGTTGGTCCGTGTGTGGTCAGGAAAAGTAATCCTCCATATACAGGGCTTTACACCAGTGGTTCTCAACTCTTGTCCTCGCAACCCACTAACAGGCCAGATCGATTTTGCATACAACGGTTGTTCATACGACCTGTTGTATACGATCGTCGTCCCGTGTGTACGAGGCTTAAATCTGACTATACACTAATCAAAATTCAGCAGGTCCAACAGTCTGTGGCTTCTCCGTTCACCAGAAGGGACATGTTGGAAAAAATTGCTGATGATCAGTAGCTGCAGCCAATCCTGGCAGCAGTGGTTCCCTACAGGGGGTTTCCTTCATCCATCCTATTTGTGTGGATGGAGGAATCTGTTTGTTTTTCTTTCAGTCTGCAGGCAGAATAAGAAAACAACCCTTGTATGGCCAGCCTTCATCTCTCTATAACAGAGCCCTGCATAGCAATAAAAACATGACAGGCGTTGTAACCCTTCCCCACTCTGTCCAAAACTGGAACAAACTTTCTGGCTTGACATACACTTTAATCATCTAATGGGTGACTATATGGGGAAAATGGCTGTTGAAGTTCTGACTCCGAAGTCACCTCTTCTCCTAACATATGTGATTGGACACTGATTATTGATGAGGTCATCCTTAAGCTTTCCCTAAGCATGTTCAGTACAAGGCTGACGTGCACTTTATTCTCTAGCTAGACAAGACTCCTATAACGAGACTGACATGAGTCATGCACACGTAGCAATTTGTGCTTGTCAAAGCTTAACACATTGCTATCCAAAAACAGTACATTAACCCAGGATGTCCAGCCAAGAATTTTTTGAACATTGAAATACTTACACAATGCTGTTAAATTCATTTTTGCACATACAAGATATTCATCTTATATGTACAAGAGAGATATCAGATGTCCATCTTATATCATTATTTTATGGGCTATGACTAGAGCACTAATAATTGTTGCCCACAATTGTCAGTAGTTTAAACACTCACTATGGTTGCCACCTCATCCCTTTAAACCCGAACACATATGAATTACACAGGTTCTGAAGCTAATTTAATGCAGATAAGGCACTAAGTGAGTTTAATTACCACCTTAATCAGCCACAGAACCTGTGTAATTAATATGTGTTCGGGTTTAAAGGGATGAGTTGGCAACTCTAATGGCTCGTACACATGGGACAACGATCGCACATACGACCGTGTTGAATCGTATGTTGGCTGTTGTTTGCAGCATACTGACTGCACTACACGATCGTACGTCCAGGGAAAGAACGTTCAGGTGCATGTAAGTAGCATCCAGCCATTCCGGACTTCTGAGCATGCGTGTTTTGCACAATACAACTTTGTTGTACCAACTGCTCTGTACACACGATACAACGGTCGTATGAGAGCTTATTGGTACGACCAAGTTTTCTAGTTTGCTCATACAACTCCCTTGTACGACCGTCGTATGTTCGACACTTCAAATCGCGCATACGAACGATCGATATTGCATACAACGGTCGTGAGTACAACCTGTTGAATGTGATCGTCGTCCCGTGTGTACGGGGCATTACACTCACATGTCCCATGATTCACAGTAATGCTTGCCATACACACATAGGTTCTTTTTGTTCAGGCTGAACGAAAGAAATCAAACACTTTCCTCCATACAAGCTAAACAGTACAGATGGATAAATCTGCAGTTCTAGCTATAGTATTTTGACAGTCAGTACCTTGGGCAGAATAGTCAAACAATGTCTTTATCTGAGATAAAGTCAACACTCGTGTAATAAGTCCAGTGTTAGCAGCGCTTCCAGAGTAATATGGTAGATTACAAAGTAAATAATGATATTAAATGTTCAGTGAAAAAGTGCCAGTGCCAGGAAAAATAAATTGCCCGTGTTGGAACCAAAACTTCTTAAACTTATGTGAATAATCTTCAATCAGTGTCCTCCACCTCTGTTCACCACGTGCAAAAAGGTAAAAATTGGAGGCTCACCAGAAATGTGGATACACAACGCCTTTGAGTATATCCGTGGGGAACTCAGCATAGGACCATCACACCCAGAATGTATGCTTCCAATCCAACACTGCAGGAGCACTCAAGCCAGCTTGTGCATAATCGCACCTGTAGCACGGGTTGTTACTTTTAGCGCGGTATTTGCATTTTATATAATTTTATTCAATGTCTTTATCTGATTGGATGCAGGTGCTGTTCCACCAACAATTTTCCATCCAGCTTCTTTAACAAAGAAGACTGAGCAATCCACTTTTTATTGAGCAATGTGGTACCGACAGGGGCAACCATGGCTTGAATTTTGTCCGATTCAGCAGGAATACGATGAAATTCAAGCCATGTACAGCAGCCTTTAGGAACTTGGATTACTTTAAAAAAAAATGCTGTAATCACATTTGCATCTGTCGCTTATAGGTATCAGGGATGATCTGAACTGCCCTGCGTTCAGTCCGAGGAGGGTTTGGTGAACTTCAAAGAAGTTGGGATGCCGAACCCCTCTAAAATCAATGTTAGCTAAATCTGTCAAAATAAAAAAAAATCCAATCAGTCAGGAGCAGTGATTTTTTTAAAATGCTTAAAGTGAAAAATAAAAAAATACCCAATTCCTTTAAAGAGGAAGTAAACCCTGATGGGTTTTACTTCCTCTTTGTTGCGCTGAATGACCCTGCATTGTAAAAGCAAAATAGGCTAGTATGCATGGCATTGAATTATGTGACACTTACCTGCACTGGAAGCCCGCGCTGTCCCCGCAGTAGAAAGCATTCATCTTTGCCCCTCTTCCTTCCGGGGCCGCGGACTCCGGCTCTGTGATTTGCTGGAGCCGCGTCATGTCACTCCCGCACATGCGCACGGGAGCTGCCAATTGCGGCACAATGTCAGTGAAGGAACGGCACAAAGGCCGTTTCTTCACTGCGCATATGCCTGATGATGTGGGCACATCACAGTATGCATGCATGTATGTGTGTGTGTGTGCATGCATGTATGCATGCATATGTGTGCATGTGTTTATATGTGTATGCATATGTCCATTTATATATATACGTGTGCTTATATATATATATGTGTGTGTGTGTGTGTGTGTGTGTGTATTATGTATGTGTTTATATATGTGTATGTATGCACATTTTATGTATGCACTTTTAATCATGACCCCCTATATGTGTACAATCAGAACTGATTTTTTTCCACTTGTTTATAGTGTCATAAAAAAAAATGCTGTTCCTCTGAAAAGCGATCCATGCTCAGATCACTTTTCAGAGGCATCTGACAGCTGGTAAAGAGGCAATATGTTGCCCCCTGACCGCCTGTTTTAACCCCCTAAATGCATTTTCACTATGCTGCAACTGCGTGCAATACACACAGTTGTGGAGTGATTTCAGTGCAGCCCCATTCACCTAAGGGTATACTTCAAGGGTGCAGTGACTGGAAAAAGATTGAGAAACTCAGGCATAGAGTAATCAATCTGTCCATTTTCCTCCTGCAGCCACTGAATGCTTGCGGGAGGAAGAAGAGGAGAAGTGGGGGTGAAATGGAGAAATCAGTTCCTTTATATGCAGCCACCCACTTGCGACCCTGGCGTTCCACCACTGGGCTCGGAGGAAAGGGCCCTGTCTGAGGGTCAGGGGGGACCTTTTTGGTTTCTTGCATCGGGGCCCTGAAGGTTCTAGTTACGCTACTGGTTAAAGTGGTTGTCATGAGTTGACAACCACTTTAAATAACATGCTTGGGGGTATCCTAACCTGTGACATACAGAAAGTGCTGCTACAGCACTGACATTTACAAAGTAAAAAAGTGTTTTAAATTGCCAGCAAACTACTTTTTATAAGAAAAAAAAAAAAACAACAACTCCACAGTTCTACTATTTATTTTGGGGAATATTAGGCGGGGTCTGTGTTTTTTTGTTCTTTGTACATATCACTTTTGCTGTAGCACATCCCACAGCAAGAATGGAAAAAATGTGTACAGTTCACCTAAAATACATAGCAGACACTTTGATTCTAGTATGGATTTTAAGAGGGTACCCCCAAAAAAGTGTTCCAGGAAAGGAACAGGTAGAGGGTGAATGTGCCATATTAGGCCACATCAGGCAGGGGTCCTTTATTAATCACATCAATACTGCGGCATAGCCGAAAGATGGCTACAGCCCTCCAGGGGGCGCACATTGGACACACTTTGACGCTGTGTCCTTTGGACAAATCTGATCACAGATCACGGTAAAAGGCCAATCAGAGTGGTCCTTTACCATGTGATCAGCTGTGTCCAATCACATCTGATCACATGTAAACAAAAATGCCGGTTATCAGCATTCCTTTCCTCATAACCTGTCGATGTATGAGGAAAAGAGAGCCAATAACAGGCAAGTCTGATAGGGCACGTGTACACCGATAATCAGGTCACTGGTCATCAGTGCCTTCATGATCAGTGCAGCCCCATCAGTTCCAATCAGTGCCCATCAGTGCAACTTATCAGTGTCCATCAGTGTCACCTATCCGTGCTCATCAATACCATCTATCAGTGATCATCAGTGTTGCCTATCAGTGGCCAACAGTGTCGCCTAATCAGTGGAGCCTCATAAATGCCTCCACCTCAGTGCACATCTGTGCAGCTTATCAGTGGCCATCGGTGCAGCCTCATCAGTTCCCATCAGTGCACATCAGGGCAATCTTATCAGTGCACATTGGTGCAGCCTCACCGGTGCCGATCAGTGCAGCCTCACCAGTGCCCATCAGTGTCCATCAGGGCAGCCTGACCAGTGCACATCAGTGCACATAAGTGGAGCTTCATCAGTGCACATCAGTGCAGCCTCATCAGTATCATAGAAACATAGAAAAGTGACGGCAGAAAAAGACTGAGTAGTCCATCGAGTCTGCCCCTTTTTATTTTTATAATTTTTTTTATTTATTTTTTTTCACATTAACCTTGTTGTCTGACTATAGATTTATGTTTATCCCAAGCATGAACAGCCAAAGGTAGGTTTAGTTTGAACCATCACTAATAGGTACTGTATGTACAGTATTCTAATCTGAGAAGAGACCCTTTTTACAGTTGAGGCCTGTGACAACAGGCTTTTGTTCACTTCAATCAGGTTTTGCATTATCATACACATCATCAAAGTAAATGAGAAACTCACTTGAAGCAGGTCAAATGTAGGTCAGCAGAAGGTCAGATGGACCTGTAAATCAGTGCCGGGACAAGATCATCTGGTGCCCAGGGCGAAGATGAAAAACTGTGCCCCCCCCCCATGGACATGGACTCACTATTAACTCCCAGCATTGGTGTCAGTGGACGCATTAATAACCCCCAACACAGGTGTCAGTATTATTAACCCCCTCCCCCACATTGGTGATCAATAGCATTGAAATGTAACCATTCCCATGACTACCAATGTGGGGGAGGGGGTTAAAAATACTGAGTACCACAAATGCAGAAAGGGGGAGGTAGGGTAAAATGTCAATACCTTGAGGAGGTGGGGGATGGGGGTTAACTTTCACTGCCACAGACTCCCCCCATCTTCATCAGTGGACACAGCTATGTAAACCCCTTCCCCTAGTGCTCTGGCAATTAGGTACAGTCAATTACCTGAGCTTACCTCAGCACACACTTGCTCCTGTCGGCTAACATCTCCTTCCGTGTGCTGACGAGTGCCTGGGCAGACAGGCAGGTGGAAGGTTCAGACATGTGGACGGGCAGTAAGGCAGGCGGATGCTTCAGACATGCGGGCGGGTGGGCATGTGAGCAATTCAGGCAGGTGGGATCCCCAAAGTTAGCCGAATCCCCATCCCGTCAACACAACAAGAACCTGGCTGGTAGCCAGAGGAGATCCAGTCCTGCAGCTGGAGAAAAGTGGGGAGCAAAATCCTCCCTCCAGCAGCTATTTCAGCCTGCACTGCGCGGTGTTCAGAATGACAGGAAGTGACTGCAGCGTCAATCCTGTCATATAGGTATCTGAAGAGTGGCGTGCTCATCCGCTGTGAACGCCCACTCTCCACATAGCTAGGTAACTCCGGCCCTGCATGTATAATGTTGGGGGGGGGGTGATGCCACTGAGCACCGACAAGGAAGTGGGGGCTGGTCTCAGGCTTGTGCCGGGTGCAGGAGCGCACTCGGCACATGTTGCTATTACCCATGTAGCGCAGTTGGTACTCCGGCACCTCTACTGCGCCCCACTTCCTCCAGTAAATGGTCCCACCCAGGGCATTAGCCCCTTCTGCTTCCCTGTACCGGCCCTACTGTCAATGAACTCTGAATTACATCAGAAGAGTTTCAAATTGATGTCAAACTGATGCAACTGACGCAAACCCATAGATCCCAACTGTCCCTGATTTAAAAGGACCCTCCCTGATTTGGAACAAAGTCCCTCTTTCCTCCTCATCTGTCCCTCATTTTGGTCTGATCTATATAGTTGTATATAAAATTCACTTTTTATCTTTCAAAAAGTGTTTCCTAGTGCTAAAACTATTATCTGATTTCTACATTGCTACATTTGTACATTTGAAATGCCAATATAAAGGAATACTAGTGGTTAAAAAAAAAGCACTTGTATATTTAGCTAATCATTTTTTTTTATAATTCTCCTTTAAGGGGGTGTGGCAGGGTGTGTCCTATGCCTACATACTTTTGCTAATAGGTGTCCCTCGTTCCCATCTCAGAAAGTTGGGAGGTATGCAAAC
Organism: Glandirana rugosa; assembly: GCA_018402905.1. Taxonomy (NCBI): domain Eukaryota; kingdom Metazoa; phylum Chordata; class Amphibia; order Anura; family Ranidae; genus Glandirana; species Glandirana rugosa. Next base: position 258,188 of record BLSH010417460.1, read on the forward strand.
CCAAAGCCTATCAACATAGGCCCTACAACAGTTTCTTTGTTTTATTGGAAATCATAGCTAAGGGGATGATTTACCAAAGGAATCTCTTCATTTTGGCCTGTGCATTTTTACTCCACTTAATGTAGTTATTTATTTACTAAAAATAAGTGAATATAGCATAAGTACTTGAGCCTTGTGCTGCTCTTGCACAACAATACTCAGAATTGGAGAGAGTGGGATAGAACTAAGAGATAATCAGGAGCTGTTGCAGTGCTCATGTGTTGATGTGGAATATGTTGACAGGAGAAATGAGCACAGTAATAGATGGCAGTGTGTAGTTAGCTCTTGAATTTTAATGCTTGTTTAACTTATGTATTTCTGAGAGCACATCCAAACTTTGGGGTAGATTTACTAAAACGGGTGCACTCAGAGTCTGATGCAGCTGTGTATGGCATCAGCTTATAAGCTTTTACTATAAAACACAGAAGCCGAGTGATTTCTTTGCAGAGCTGCACCAGATAGTTCCTGCTCCATTTTTAGTAAATTACCCCCTTAGTGTCTTAAAGTACAACTAAAGGCAACATACACATTTTAGTAAACCCTCATATAGGTACCTGAACGTTACACATGGTAATAAACATAATAACTGAATGATTAATTTCCTACCATATAGCTGCAATTGTGGTCTCTAATCCCCCTATTCATTCCTGCTTTTATGTATAATACTAGTGATGATGGGAGGAGTTCAGCAGAGCTAGCATGGCATTTCCTTCCACTGAGCTAGCTTCTGCATCTCCCACAGGAAACTACAATTCCCATGAGCCCTTGTGCCTTCTATCATGCTCAGTCTATTTTATATAACACACACCCATCTGCCAATCAATAGCTGGGTGTGTGCTATGTAAAACAGTACAAGTCAGTACAGGTTACTTTGCACAGTACTATCTTCCGTGTTCCCGAGTACCCTTAACATCAAAGGACACCCTCTACGTCTTCGATCGAGTCACCTTCCTTTACGGTACGATCGAGACGACTTGAGGAGGGTAGTAGTGATCATAATATGTATTTTCGTCCTTACTTATCCCCCTAATCTCTGGTGTTAACGTCGATATACCATCCTTTAATTAGTAAGTCAATAATACAAATAATGGTACACATTGCAAGTCCATGGATATACTCCCAAATGATTTTA
>BLSH010417460.1:261220-271481 GCA_018402905.1 Glandirana rugosa
GCCGGCGACGATTTAGCGACCAACACTCGTGCGCGCGGTGGCCTCCGCGCGAGTACGCGAGTGACACATAGCCCTCTCGGTCCCTCGCCCATCCCACCTGAGCTACAGGCGGCCGATGGGCGCTAGCGAGGGGGCGTCACTGTCTTGCCCTTAGGCATATCTGGAGGGAGGGGAGTGTTAGATGTACTAGCAGATATAGATACACTAACAACTTAAATCCAGCAGTTACAGCAACAGTTGGACACTTTTGACACTTTTTTGGGACCATTGACATTTATACAGCGATCAGTGCTATGAAAATGCACTGATTACTGTTTAAATGTCACTGGCAGGTAAGGGGTTTACACTAGGGGGCGATCAAAGGGTTAACTGTGTTCCCTGGGATGTGTTACTAACTGTGCGGGGGCTGGGTTGACTGGGGGAGGAGAGTGATCGCAGCTCCCATATACAGGGAACAGAAGATCACTCTCCTTCTCCCCTGTCATAATGGAGATCTGTGTGTTTACATATACGGATTCCCGTTCTGTCACTGCGGGGGAGCGATCGCGGGTAGCCGGCGGACATCGAGTCCACCCTACCCGCTCCCTGGCTCTCCCGATACACAGTGAGCGCATGAGCGCGCCTCCGGTGGCGCGCGTGCTCACAACCAGCGATTTAGCAGCCGCCGTCACACGGCGGTTTACAATATCGAGCCAAGTTGCTGCCGTCAATGTAAATTGTTAATGTACACGTTAATGTACACTACTGAATGTACACTACTGAAGTCGCTCACTTCAGAAAAGCTTCCTGTACTACTTCAAGGCGTCTTCTATCCGACTCATGGCCATAGAATTCAATGGAAGTCACCTCAAAGTCGGATCCCCAACTATATTGCAGCGACTTTACAGGAAAAAGAAAATAATTTACACAGGTAAAAGGAATGATGTCAGAAGAGATTTATTCTCTGATTGGCCACAGGCAAAGTCGCCTGGCAAGGAGGTCGCTTTGAGTCACAATGTAAGTCACCCAAAGTCACGTTCAAATCGCCTACAAAGTCGCGCTTGAAGTCGGATCACCCCTGTGTGAACTGACTCTCAGTGGTAAATGATTTGTCTCAACCTACTACTACATTCTCAGGACAGCTTGTTCTGTTGAAAGACAACAGGCTTACTGGCAGGATCACCAGGTGAAAATAAAAGAAAGAAAGTTTAAAAAAGAAAATGAATGCAGCCATCACATCTAAGATTTAGTAAGCTTTAACGATTACAGTGCTGCATTGCTTTGTGTCTTTTATATCTTCCTGGAGTTCGGCTTAAGAGTTATTGCCCTTTTGCATCCAGAAATGAAAATGTTACCTTTCAACACTCCTCTGGTCACCGCAGTATTTTTTTGCTATTTAGCAAGCTCACCACTGCCCACATTTTACCTCCCCTGAGGCTGTATTTCAGAATCTTCTGGCCCTACTTCTGTGGTTGTGCAGGTGTGCAATCAGTGCACATATTCACCAGCACATCATGGATCTTCAGATATTGTCCAAAGCGTTTATTGCAGAAAGATCACATCACAAAAGAACAGGTGCAATGTTTCAGAGCTGTACAGGACCCCTTAGTCAGGCATGTGATCCTGTGTGGCTCCAAATTGTTGCCCCTGTTCTTTTATGATATGATCTTTCTGCAATAAATGCTTAGGACAGCATTTGAAGATCCAATTCTGTGCATTGATTCGTGATGTGTCCACTATCCAGCTGGTATTCACTACAGTCAGGGCCACTGATAAGGCAATACAGCCAACTCTCCTGTACCAGGCCCCATCAGTTCAAAAGGGGGGCCCAGGCACCTGCTGAGCACGAGGGCCAGCTGGACTGCCTTATTGCTGACACTTGTGGATCTGGATCCCCCTGCAGCTCTTCCGACTTTACTTCTCTTTCTCCCAGTGGATGCGCTGCAGGGGGATCGGGTCTTGGATCTGTGCCCCCTTCCACCTGCTGTCTGGCCCCCCCTGTGTGCCACCCCCCCCCCCACACACACACACACACAGTTCTGGTGGCTTTCCCCCTCTCCTCCCGTCAGCTGTTGAAGGCACACAGGGAGATTGTTTCAAGATGGAGAATGGGCAGCCTTCCTTCCTGAATAAACACAGTGAGCGATCAGTATTGATCACTCCTGTTCATCAATTGTGTTTACTATGCTTCAGTTTGTGAATGAACAGGAAGCCTCAGAGCGCTTCCCATTCATTCACTGTCCAGTGCAGCTAAGGTTGTAGAGAAAGGGACTGATGAATCTATGTCCTCAGTCCCTTTCTCTGTCCCAAATGTAAGACTTAGTCTGTTTAGACCCCTGATATTTCACCAAAGGCCCAACAGGGCAGTTTAAAAAATGTAAAAATAAAAAATTATAAAATAAAAATATTTACAATTCTAAAAAATAATTGAAAAAAAAAAATTAAGGACTCCTATTGCCTCTTCACCACCTGCTTTAACCCCGCACTAGCGCACTGCAACCACATGCTTTCCACACAGTTGCAGAGCTCTTGCAGAGCAGTGCTATGGACTTGAATAGGTCTTGTACGATGGGGGTATAATTTCTGTGATGGCTGCAAAGCATAGCACCGTGGCAATGGCATTCTAGCGAAAATATAATTTCATATTTTCGGAGGGGGGGGGGGCCCTGTCAGGGAGGTGATTTCTAACAGCAGCCCTGGCTACAGTAGCCACTACTGACAAACCCTGTTTCCAGGAAGGTGTGCAATGGGAATACAGACAAGACATGCAATTATTTCTGCAATCCTGTGACCCAGATTCAGCTGACAGTGGGCTAAAGTCTATTGTCGTCTATTGTCACTCAGCCAGTGCAGACTCTGGAGGGATCCCAGCTTTAAGGTTGGGATCTACCCAGATGCCTGAGTGCACCGCTGAGAGACTGAGCCAGCCATTCCTGCCCCCTTCAGTGAGCACAGTGAAGACCAAGAACTGAGAAATCAGGGGTCTTTGATCACTCAGTTCTCTGTGTAGAGGGGACAGATGCAGCATTGGACCATAGTGGCAACACAAATTCATAATGGGGCCAATTGTTCTAACCCTTCACAACACTTATCCAAGATTTCAAAATATTTTTTGTTTCTTAATAGCAATTACTTTATGCTAAGTGTATGGCTAATTACCGATTCAGTTTTAATGCATCAGTGATTTGCAGTTATTTGCTATTTAGCAGCTTATAAATTAGTTGAGAGCTATAGTTTATGTTTCCAATGTAGCAGCAATCTGTTTAAAGTTTCACGTATTCTCTAAAATAGGAGACAGCTACAAAACTCTGAAAACAAAGTTTCAAATCTACTATTACTAAAAATATCACACCATTTTAAAATAAATTGTCACAAAATTAAACCCCATAAATTTCATAGGATTACATTCTGTGAGTAGGTACAAATCATATATACAAGGCAAGGGTGAAATGATATATAGCATTTCTTATTTTACATTATGAAATACTACGCCCACAAACCACAAACTTAGTGTATTTCCTACCACAAAGAGCCTGCACAACCTGTAGAAGAGTAAGAGAAGCTGTATTTCTATGTGCACATTGTTGCTCTGAAGACCATAACGCAGTTATATAAACACATTTGTGCAGCCTTTTATTTATGTAGCTGAAGATGTGACATTTAAATCCATTTATAATCTTGAAAGTGATGTAATTAGAAATAGCATATTTCTCGTGCAGAATGAATACTGGAATGATATCATTTGTTCTAAGTCCAATAAATACGGAGAACAGGACCAGTACAATAGACACTGATAAATTTAAAATGGGTCCATAATGCGGAAAATATGTATTTTTAAAGAGTACAGATCTCATGATGCAAGGTTCAAAAACACTGGAATTACTTGTGCTTCATACCTTCTATCTGCAGACAAAGCAGCATAGGAGTTAATTTACTAAAACCACAGAGATGGCTCACTTTGTGTATGCTTACTTAGCTTAGAAAGTAGGGTACTCTTTGGATACTATTTATGTGCTAAGAAATAGGGATGAGCTGTGTGTTTGGTCCTAACATACTGTAAGTTTGGATCAAACATTTGCTGTTCATATCTGCATCCTTAGGCATGCGCATAGGGTGTGCCGGGTGTGCCTGGGCAGACCCTAATCACCCTGTGCTGTTCAGCTTCCCCCTGCTGCTTGGCTGCAGAGAAAGGGACTGGTGAATCTCTGTCCTCAGTCCCTTTCTCTGTCTCAAAAGTGAGACATAAGGGGTCTGTTTAGAACCCTGATATTTCACCCAAGCCCTCCAATGGGGCTCCTAAAAAATTGTAAAAAAAAAAGTGATAAAAAATGATTGTAAATTAAAAAAAAAAAAATGGTATGTAATAATAAAAAATAATAAAAAAAAATAACAGACACCAACCTTTGCCCTATTGACATCATCCACTGCTCTAGTGACTATTGCCGGTGCCATTGTCCTACAGAGATATATATATATATATATATATATATATATATATATATATTATTATAAATATATATATATATATATATTATTATACACATCTGGCACACCCTGTGCTTACGCCTATGGACGCATGTGTGTTTGAGCTTTGGGGTGCACACCCTAATGCAAAAGGCTCCGCGTACTAGAACTTGTACTTGAATTTAGTGCATGCTGCTTCACTTTTAAAAAGCATGTGGGACACTTTCACAAAATCTGTCAGCAGTAGGGTCTCTCTCTGTACACCAAAAGCTAGTTGGTCTTAATTAGCTCCACTTTCATAAGATACAAACTGTCAGTATTTTATTTTGTGCCATAATGTAAAAGTGGTACATTTTAGAACTACCTGAAATTGGCACATGAATCACTGTAAAACCAAATGTATCACATATGCTTCAAGAATTTGGTGCAATACATTAACAATAGAGATAACTACCCAAAAGTAGGGCAGCAGTTTTATTGAATCCCCCTAAATGTTTAAGGCATTGGCGAACATGACAGCTTCCTGCTGTTAATGGTTGCTAAGGAAATAGAGGGTGTCTGCACCTGTTGCATCCACAGCAACCATTGATTTTATCTGGCCCATTTTATTTACATTGCCAAACAATGTGATGGCCTATGGATTTACATTATTGGACATTTTTTTGTTTTTTGAATTAAAGACTTGTTAAAAACTGAGCCTTCATTCTTTTTTTTTTTTTTTCCATTCAAAATTTTTATTTTGCCAAGAGTCAGTACAATACTCTCAACAACATAAAAGAGCATCGTGTAACATACAAAAGGGATCAGATCATGTAACATACACAGTTGCAGAGGATCACAGCGTGCATTGTCATGCCTATTTAGCTAGACAGCCGATAATCAGTAACATCCATCATTTACTTATCACAGATAGGCTCCTTCTGATTCTTTAGCTCTTCTCATCGGGTATGCCAGGAGGGAAGGAGAGGGGAGATATTCCCTTAGTTGTGTGTGCGGCCGGGGCATAGGAGCTGTTGTGACCTTTACCTTTTGAAGAAGTTTATGTTTGTTGGAGTGGGAGAGTGGGCCTTTAAGCGGTGCTTTGTTTGTCTTATGAGGGGGGTCGTAGGCAGAGAGATGAGGCTGTATGTGATTGCGTCCGCTGGATCCTATTTGGTATGGGGCTGTGTCTGAGAGCATGTAGAGAGTGATTGCACAAGGAAGGGAATGGGGGTGGTAGGGAAGGGTTGAGGATTCAAGTTGGGGACAAAAGGGGGAACATTAGTTCCGTGGGCCTCCACCAGTTCGTCCCCAGAAAGTCTAGACTAGGGTTCAGACCAGAGTGGAAGGAGGTGGGCTCAGCGTCTAGTCATCAGGGTCGTGTATTCTTGCGTGGTTTTAAAATGTATCCAACAAGCCCATGTATTAGTAAATTTGGTGGGGGAGTCTCTGGCTATCTGTATTAATTCTTCCATCTCTGCAATCTTATTGACTCGAGTGAGCCATTCTGAGATTGTCAGGGGGGATGAAGATCTCCAACGGATTGGGATGCACATTTTGGCAGCATTGAGTAGGTGTATTGCCAGGAACTTTCGATATGTGTGTTCTGGTAGAGTCGAATGGTGAAGAAGAGATTGCGCTGGGGTGGCTTCCAAGGGGTATGTGGAGATCCTGATGATCAGATCGTGTACTTGGGTCCAGAATTGTTGTAGTGCTGGGCAAGTCCACCAAATGTGCAATAGAGTACCGGGCTCAATGGAGCATCTCCAGCATTGCTTGGGTATAGCGGGATTGTATCTTTGTAGAAGCTGTGGAGTCCTGTACCAGCATGTAAGCAATTCGTAGCTATTCTCTTGTATGGATACATTAAGTGAGCATTTATGGGCCAATGTGAACATTTTTTCCCAATGATCGTCCGAGATTGTCGTTTGTAAATCCCTTTCCCATCTCGCACATGAAGTTCCGGAGCTGGGGGACACCGAGGTAAAGAGCATCTTATGGATAGTAGAGATCAGGTGGCTTTGTGCCGTCGATTGGGAGCAGAGACTTTCAAACAGGGTGAGGGGTCTGGAGACAGCTGATTCCCTTTTGGCCTCTCTTAGAAAGTGGCGGATTTGGAAGTATACCCATGGGGGAATTAGGGTGTTTGGGTCGCATGTCTGAATTGCCTCTCGATTTAGTAGGGTTCCGTCTTTATAGAAGTGGGAAGCAGTCATATCCTGATGGGGCCAAACTCCATATAAAAATCAATTGGACATTCCAGGGGGAAAGGTTGGATTGTGTTTAATTGGAGTGAGGGGTCCCGGGTTGGTCGAGAGGCCTGTTCCCCTACATACTTCTCTAAAGCAGCACAGTGTTGTGTGAATAAGAGGGTGTTGCTTGGTGTTGTGGAAAAGGCACTTTCAATATAAATCCAGTTCTTGCTGTTTTCGTGAGCATACCAGTTGACAATTCTTGTCAAGTGGGAAGCCCAGTAGTAGTGTCTAAGGTCTGGGAGTCCTATACCACCTTTAGATTTTGGTTTAGTTAGTTGCACCTGGTTAATCCTGGGGTGTTTATTCTTCCAAAGGAAGTTAGAGCAGCATCTGCGGAATGATGCAAAAAAAAGCCTGGGGAATTAGGATTGGAATCGCTTGTATTAGGAATAGAATGCGAGGAAGGATATTCATTGTGAGTATTGCCGCTCGACCAAACCAGGAGAAATAAGGTTTATCCCAATTTTTCAGGTCGTCTGCAATAGTTTTTAACAGAGGTAGATAGTTCCTGCGGTAAAGGTCTACTGGTTGGGCGGTTAGATAGGTCCCTAGATATTTTATGGCATCTGACTTCCATTGGAAAGGGAAATTCCTTTGGCATTGAGCAACTATGTCTTTGGGGAGGGATATATTGAGCGCATATAATTTAGTCATGTTAATTTTGAGGTTTAAAATTCGCTGAAATGCCGCCAATTCTTTTACGAGATTAGGTAAGGAGATATGCGGGTCTTGTAAAAAAAGGAGCAAGTCGTCTGCAAAGGCTTCGACTTTATAGGTTCTCCCTGGGATTTCTATACCTCTGATCTCTTCTTTGAATCGTAGGCAATTCAGAAACGGTTCCAGGGTAAGCACGAAAAGGAGGGGAGAGAGAGGGCACCCCTATCTCGTCCTGTTAGAAACAGAAAAGGCGTTCGACAAGTGGCCTCATTCTTAATTACAGTTTACATTTTTGTGAATGAATAGGGGTAATATTGAATGAGCAGAAGTAATTACTCATTAACCCGTTCCATACTGAATCATTGTAAAAATACGTCGGCAGGAACCCCTCGTCGATCCGGGTCGACGTCATATGACGTCTGCCGCTTTTCGCCGCACTGCGGGCTCCTGGGGGCCCACAGCACGGCGATCGTGGATTGATCGTGTCCCGGGGGGTCGTGTCCCCCCCGATTGGGGTAAGGAGCCAATAGATTTGACTCTTTACCACGTGACCGGCTTTGTCCAATCACAGCCGGCCACTAACGACCTCCATGTGCACGCCGTGCACAGCACGGCGATCGGGGCTAAGGCTTGTCCCTCGGACAAAGCCCAGCTCCGATCAGTGTAAAGAGCCAATAGAATTGGCTCTTTACTACGTGACCGGCTGTGTCAATCACAGCCGGTCACATGATGTAATCAAACCGCGGTAACAAGCTGTTACCGGGTTCTCCCTGTCACACACCAATCGTGTGTGAGAGGGAGGTTGCAGTAACAACTTGCTACCGCCTACTGTGTACACCAATCACACTGATCACCCCCCAATAAAAAGTACCTGTCACCACCCCATCAAAGTACATGTCACAGCCCATCAGAGTACCTGTCACCTGTCCATCAAAGTACCTGTCACCTGTCCATCAAAGTACCCGAGTACCTGTCACCTGTACATCAAAGTACCCGAGTACCTGTCACCAACCCTTTTAAGTACCAGAGTACCTGTCACCAACCCATCTGAGTACCTGAGTACCTGTCACCAACCCATCTGAGTACCAGAGTACCTGTCACCAACCCATCTGAGTACCTGTCACCAACCCATCTGAGTACCCGAGTATCTGTCACCAACCCATCTGAGTACCCGAGTACCTGTCACCAACCCATCTGAGTACCCGAGTACCTGTCACCAACCCATCTGAGTACCCGAGTACCTGTCACCAACCCATCTGAGTACCCAAGTACCTGTCACCATCCCATCTCAGTACCCGAGTACCTGTCACCATCCCATCTCAGTACCCGAGTACCTGTCACCATCCCATCTCAGTACCCGAGTACCTGTCACCAGCCCATCTGAGTACCTGAGTACCTGTCGCCAGCCCATCCAAGAACCCAAGTACTTGTCACCAGCCCATCTGAGTACTCGAGTACCTGTCACCAGCCCATCAGAGTACCAAAATACTTGTCACCAGCCCATCTGAGTACTCGAGTACCTGTCACCAACCCATCAGAATACCCGAGTACCTGTCACCAACCCATCTGAGTACCTGAGTACCTGTCACCAATCCATCCAAGTACCCAAGTACCTGTCACCAGCCCATCTGAGTATCTGTCACCAACCCATCAGAGTACCCAAGTACTTGTCATGAGCCCATCTGAGTACTCGAGTACCTGTCACCAGCCCATCAGAGTACCCAAATACTTGTCACCAGCCCATCTGAGTACTCGAGTACCTGTCACCAACCCATCAGAGTACCCCAGTACCTGTCACCCGCCCATCAGAGTAACCAAGTACCTGTCACCAGCCCATCAGAGTACCTGAGTACCTGCCACCAACCCATCAAAGTACCCAAGTACCTGTCACCAACCCATCAAAGTACCCAAGTACCTGTAACCAGCCCATCAGAGTACCTGTCACCTGCCCATGAAAGTACCCAAGCACCTGTCACCAACCCATCAGAGTACCCGAGTGCCTGTCACCAACCCATCAAAGTACCCGGGTACCTGTCACCAGCCCATCTGAGTACCTGAGTACCTGTCACCAACCCATCCAAGTACCCAAGTACCTGTCACCAGCCCAACAAGTACCTGTCACCAAACCATCAGAGTACCCAAGTACTTGTCACCAGCCCATCTGAGTACTCGAGTACCTGTCAGCAGCCCATCAGAGTACCCAAATACTTGTCACCAGCCCATCTGAGTACTCGAGTACCTGTCACCAACCCATCAGAGTACCCCAGTACCTGTCACCCACCCATCAGAGTAACCAAGTACCTGTCACCAGCCCATCGGAGTACCCAAGTACCTGTCACCAACCCATCAAAGTACCCGAGTACCTGTCACCAGCCCATCAGAGTACCTGTCCATGTGGCAAATGAGGTTTAATGTTGATAAATGTAAAGTTATGCACTTGGGGGCTAAGAATATGCATGCCTCGTACATACTAGGGGGAGTACAACTGGGGGAATCCATAGTGGAGAAGGATTTGGGTGTTCTGGTAGATCATAAGCTTAATAATGGCATGCAATGCCAAGCTGCAGTTTCCAAAGCAAGCAAAATCCTTTCTTGTATTAAGAGAGGTATGGACTCCAGAGATAGAGACTCTCTCTTATTTAAGTCTAAGAGATTAGAAAGGAGTATCGACTCGAGGAGGTACGGAAAATAATCAAACCAACGGGAAGAGACGTGAAAGAGGTCAAGGGTCTATAGGAAAAACTCTTGACCACGGGTTTTGACTTGACGTATAAGGTCTACTCCAGAATGATTACTAAACATGTCCCCGTTTTATTACAGAGATAGAGACCTCAGGTATGGAGAGAATTATGTTCTTTCCTAAAACGAACGAAACCTTTGACGTCGAACCGTAACGTACGGTAATAATTCGAATACTAGATGGTCTT
>BLSH010417460.1:271618-284173 GCA_018402905.1 Glandirana rugosa
TCAGGTAGGTCAAGTTGGTTTTTTTTTTTTTTTTTTTTTTTTTTTTTTTTTTTTGGTTGAACTGGATGGACTTGTGTCTTTTTTCAACCTGACTAACTATGTAACTATGTAACTATGTAACTGTCACCTGCCCATCAAAGTACCCAAGCACCTGTCACCAGCCCATCAGAGTACCCGAGTGCCTGTCACCAACCCATCTGAGAACTTGAGTACCTGTCACCAGTCCACGAAAGTACCTGCGTACCTGTCACCTGCCCATTAGAGTACCTGAGTACCTGTCACCAGACCATCAGTGTACCCGAGTACCTGTCACCAGCCCATCAGAGTACCCGAGTACCTGTCACCTGCCTATCTGAGTACCCGAGTACCTGTCACCAGCCCATCAGAGTACCCAAGTACCTATCACCAGCCCATCAGAGTACCTGAGTACCTGTCACCTGCCCTTCAGATTACCCGAGTACCTGTCACCAACCCATCTGAGTAACTGAGTACCTATCTGCAGCCCATCAGAGTACCCAAGTACCATTTACTAGTCCATCAGATTACCCAAGTACCTGTCTCCAGCCCATCAAAGTACCCGAGTACCTATCTGCAGCCAATCAGAATACCTGAGTACCTATCTACAGCCCATCAGAGTATCTGAGTACCTATCTGCAGCCCACGCCTCATAGAATATACCTCGGGTGTTTGCTTTCCTAAATGGGGTCATTTTGTGGGTAATTCCACTGTCCTGGTGCTCCAGGGCCTTCAAAGTGTGATAGGTATCAATGAAATTTTATGTGCAATTTATGCTCCTAGAACGCCTGACGGTGCTCTCACACATGTGGTATCACCATACTCAGGACGAGTAGCAGAGTATATTTTGGGGGTTCATTTTTGCTACGTACATGTTATGTGTTAGAAATATCTTATAAATTGACCACTTTGTGTAAAAATAAAAGCGTTTTCATTTTCTTTCCACGTGTTTCGAAGACTTGTGGAAAAAAATGAACCATTCAAAAGACTCATAATGCCTCATAGAATATACGTTGGGGTGTTTGCTTTCCAAAATGGGGTCATTATGTGGGTAATTCCATTGTCCTGGTGCTCCAGGGCCTTCAAAAGTGTAATAGGTCATTAGGAAATTAGATGTGAAATTTCTGCTCCTAGAATGCCTGACCGTGCTCCCTGCATGTTGGACCCCTCTATGTGGCCAGGGTGTGAAAAAGTCTCACACATGTGGTATTGCCATACTCGGGACCAGTAGCAGAATATATTTTGGAGGGTTATTTTTTCTATATACATGCTATGTGTTTAAAATATGATATAAATTGACCACTTTGTGAAAAAAAAATACGTTTTCATTTTCTTTCGACGTTTTACGAAGACTTGTAGAAAAAATTGAACTGTACAAAAGACTCATAATGCCTCATAGAATATACGTTGGGATGTTTGTTTTCCAAAATGGGGTCATTTTGTGGGTAATTCTTTTGTCCTGGTGCTGCAGGGCCTTCAAAAGTCTAATAGTTGGTTAGGAAATCATATGTGTAATTTATGCTTCTAGAACGCCTGATGGTGCTCCCTGCATGTTGGACCTCTCTATGTGGCCAGGCTGTGTAAAGGTCTCACACATGTGGTATCACCATACTCGGGATGAGTAGCAGAATGTATTTTGGGGGGTAATTTTTACTATGTACATGCTATGTGTTAGAAATATCTTATAAATTGACCACTTTGGGTAAAAATAAAAGCGTTTTCATTTTCTTTCCACATTTTCCGAAGACTTGCGTAAAAAAATTACCGTTCAAAAGACTCATAATGCCTCATAGATTATACATTGGGGTGTTTTCTTTCCAAAACGGGGTAATTTTGTGGGTAATTCCATTGTCCTGGTGCTCCAGGGCCTTCAAAATGTAATAGGTCATTAGGAAATTAGATGTGAAAATTCTGCTCCTAGAATGCATGACGGTGCTCCCTGCATGTTGGACCTCTCTATGTGGCCAGGCTGTGAAAAAGTCTCACACATGTGGTATCGCCATACTCGGGGCGAGTAGCAGAATGTATTTTGGGGTGTAATTGGAAGTATGCATATGCTGTGTGTGAGAAATAACGTATTGTTATGACAATTTTGGGCAAAAAAAAAAAAAATAATAATAATTTCTTAATTTTCCCAAGAATTGTGGGAAAAAAGTACAACTTCAAAAAACTCGCCATGCCTCATACTATATACCTTGGAATGTCTACTTTTCAAAAATCGATCATTTGGGGGTATTTGTACATTCCTGACATTTCAGGGCCTCAAGAAATGAGATAGGCCATAAGTGCATCAGGTGTGATCAATTTTCAGTGATTGGCACCATAACTTGTAGACTCTATAACCTTCACACAGACCAAATAATATCCACTAATTTTGGTTATTTTTTACCAAAGATAGGTAGCAGTATAGGTTTTGGCCCAAATTTATGAACAAAAATTACTTATTTGCAAAATTTTATCATAGAAGTGTTTTTTTTTTCAAAATTTTCGCATTTTTTCATTTATGTCGCAAAAAATAAAAAAACCCAGAGGTTATTAAATACCACCAAAAGAAAGCTCTATTTGTGCGAAAAAAATGATAAAAATTTTGTTTGGGTACAGTGTAGCACGAGAGAGTAATTGTCATTCAAAGTATGAGAGCGCTGAAAGCTGAAAACTATATTGAAGTGGTTAAAGGCTCCTCATTTCCTTAATTTCTTACAGGACAACATGATGTGCCAATTGGTACATGCCCCAACTAAAAAAAATGCATTGCTAGACTTTTTAATTACAAATAACATAGATCTGATCCAGAGCCAATTTTTCTAAATTGCGCTCAATACTACAAGATATTAAATAGGACCAAACCCTTGAAAAATTGAACGCTGAGGAAAAATGGGAGTACTTTAGGAACATATTAAATAAAGATATTGGGGGCGTGGCCAAGCGCATGGAGAGATAGGACGTCTCCTCTCTCGGCTCCCGCACACGCCGGACTTTGAACGACCCCTGGACACCCATTACGAAGTCGGCTGCACGGAAATGGAAGGAGAGGTGGGGGGAGAATCACAAGACCCCCGGCATGCACAAGGAGGTTGAAATAGGGTGCTTCTTTGCCTGCTCCGGCCCGAGTCAGAACGAGCCCTCCTCAGCCAAGTTGGCGCTGACTCGTTCCTCCGCCGAACGAGCGGTATCGCAGCACCTCACCTCGCAGCACACCACTCAGCATACCAGGAGCAGGCAGCGCACTCACTACCCTCAGCACTCAGACCGCGGCTCCCATCACTCTGGCTGCCACTCTCCAGACTCCCAGCGCTCCTACACTGGCTGGGTCATGGAGGCCTACATAAAGGCCCTACCCACGAGGCATGATTTTGAGGCCTACCTGAAATGCCTCGAGCACTCCTATAAACAGGAAATCTCGGAGCTGCGAAGGGATGTAACGGACAGGATTGAGGAGGTGGAACACTCGGTGGACGATGTGATCTCCACACTGAACTCACATGATGCCATCCTCCAGGAGCATACATCACAAATTCAGATGCTTATCTATCATCAAGATGACCAAGAGAACAGAGCCAGACGGAACAACATCCGTGTCCGTGGCCTCCTGGAATCCGCTGAGAACAAGGACCTGGCCGCAGCCATCATAGCCATATTTAATGAACTCCTTCAAAAGCCTAAAGATTCCCCACTGGAGTTGGACTGTGGGTCCTAAGAATCCCAATCCGGACTATCCTAGGGACGTGATCTGCAGGATACACTTTTACGCCATCAAAGCCTCCATAATGCAAGTGGCCCGCACGCAGGATGCCATTTATTTTAATGAAGCCCAAGTCAAGCTTCTCCCAGATCTCTCCAAATTAACCCTCGATTTATGCCGAGCCTTGAAGCCCGTTACCAGTGCCTTACAGGCTAAACAGATTAAATACCGCTGGGGCTTTCCGTTTCACCTCTCTGCCTCCCATGAAGGGAAATCAGCCACCCTTCGCACCCTGGGGGACCTTCCGAACTTCCTCGGTACTTTTGAGTTCCCACAGATTGAGGTCCCGGACTGGCCCTTGCATGCAGCTACCCCAGGATTGCCCGTTGCCTCCGGTTGGCGCCAGCGCCCTAAGAAACAGAAGCGAGCCAGATCTGAGGCTTCCAGGACCTCGGCCAGATGAAAGTGGTCTTCACTGCTATTACTCAAGTTTTGCCCTGGCTCCAAGCCAAGTGGGCCTTTCCCTCTTGTCCTCTGTTTGGTTGGACTGTGACTAACCCTTACTTTTCCTCCTTTCACAGGTTGTTATAGTTCTCAGACTGATTCCAGTTAAGATATGTTATTTCAGCTTGATCCATGTTTCGGCCTGCTCCACTTCCCCCCCTGCCCCTCATGGAGGTGCAGGCTACCGAACTTAGCCTTTGGACACTTTGAGTTATGGGCTGGTAGATAAGTGCTGTTTTTTTTTTTACAGTATTATATTACCTAAGTAGGAATCTTGTTGTGTCCTCAAGGGTGTCGACTGTGTGGACCACCTCTATGTACTAGCCATGTTCCCCACATTAGGGTGGCCAGTGCCTACTATGGCCCTGGCTGGAATATTGCTAGCACATCCCCTACCCCGGCCCCTCTGGCCCAGGTTCATACCTCCTTATCTCTTCCTTTCCCTGGTTTCTCTTTCTTTTTCTCCACTCTTCTTTCCTATTCTCCCTACCTGCCTCTCCCTCTCTCTAGACACAGTGGGTTCTCATCTGTTAGCCCTCACCCCCAACCCTCTGCCGTTTAAACCATGACAGTACCAATATCTTTGAAAATCTCATCTTTAAACCTCAGAGGGTTCAACACCCCTGAGAAGAGGAGGCAGATACACAAGCTTCGTACTCAAATCCTCTTATTACAGGAAACCATCCCGCGTCTCCTCCATAGGGAATATCCCTCATGGTATCATAGCACCAACCCTCTTGCCAAATCCAAAGGGGTTTCTATCGCCTTTCATGTCTCATTTTCCCCAGACGTAATTGATTCCTTTTTTGACCCACAGGGCAGATTCATTTTTTTTTAAATATCTTATAAAGGTCTAATTTTCACTATTGTTAATATTTACTCTCCCAACCAGGATCAGCTGCGGTTCCTGTCCTCTGTGACATCACAACTGGTGCAGTTCGGGGCCATTAATGTGATCATGGGAGGTGACCTCAATGCTGCCTTGATCCCACGGCTTGATTCGTCCACGGGTAAGTCCTCTGTGTCCCTGACTTCTCTGACAAAAATCCGTAAACTGCTTCTGGATCTGTCGCTGGTAGACGTGTGGCGAGTGCTTAATCCTTCTGTTAGGGACTACACCTACTACTCACCTGCACATTCTTCATACAGTCGAATAGACTATTTTCTGATCTCACAAAACTTACTGGACTTCACCCCGAAGGCCTCAATAGGCCTGTCGGTGTGGTCAGACCATGCCCCAATCCATCTGACACTGGGATCTATTCCCTCGCACAAGACAAGGTTTACGTGGAGGCTGAATGATAACTTATTAGCCGACCCCCTCTGTACACAAGACATTAGAGACAGCATACGGGACTTTGCAAAGAACCGTGCCTCTGACGTCACTAACCCCTTTACTAAGTGGGAAGCCCTAAAATGCGTTCTGAGAGGGAAGCTTATTCAACATGGTGCCCGTCTCAAACGGGCACGTACTTTCGATATCTCCCGCCTCCTATCTCAAATTGCAGATCTAGAGGGCTCCCATAAACGCTCATTAGACCCCCAAACTCTTCTTGATCTATCAAACGCTAGGAGGGACTTGCTGCGTATTTTTGCGGAGCGTTCCACGGTGGCAAGAGATAAGGGATGGTTGGCCCATTACTCTCAAGCCAACAAGTGTGGGAAGCACCTGGCCCAAATCCTACATCCCAGATGTGCACGCAAACACATCCCTTTCCTCCAATCTCCCACTAAGGGCAAAATACACACCAATTCGGCCATAGCTGAAGAATTTAGGCGATATTATTCCTCCCTGTACAACTTACCCTCCCCCAGTCATGCAGACCACCCCACTGGGATATAACGTCCCCTATGACCTGTCCACTTATATCCAGGACACCGCTCTCCCGGGCCTCTCAGTCCCGGAGATTGCAGACCTGGAGGCACCTTTATTGGACTCGGAGTTCCTGCGGGCCATAGCAGCTCTAAAAAATTGTAAGAGCCCGGGCCCAGATGGCTTCACCTCGCGGTTCTACAAAATGCTTGCTCAACAGTTAGCACCTCTATTAGCACAGGCGTTTAATGCCATCGATGAGACTCATTTATTATCTCCCACCCTTCTGTAAGCCCAAATTGTGGTTATCCCCAAACCAGGTAAAGATCCCTCCTTATGCTCCAACTATAGGCCAATATCCCTTTTAAATATAGATTTAAAATTATTCACCAAAGCCCTTGCGAATCGCATGTCCCCCCTATTACAGTCTTTGATACATAATGGCCAGGTGGGGTTTGTCCTTGGGCGTGAAGCCAGGGACAACACCACCAAAAGTCTTCACCTTATTGCACATGCACAACGTCACCGTATACCAGCCTGCCTTCTCTCCTTTGATGCAGAGAAGGCCTTTGATAGGGTCGATTGGTCCTTTCCGCATAGCACCCTATCTCAACTAGGCCTGGGCACGAAAATGCTCACACGTATAATGGCACTGTATTCTGCCCCAACAGCAACGGTTATGGTGAATGGGATCCAATCAGAAGCCCTGACCATTGCCAATGGCACCAGACAGGGCTGTCCCCTCTCACCACTTTTATTTGCGCTGGTTATTGAGCACCTTGCCCAGGCGATACGGGCCAACCCCAATATTCATGGAATATGTACCCCCTCATCACATAATAAACTTTCTCTATATGCAGATGACCTCCTCTTATATGTCACTCAGCCACATATCAGTATCCCCTCTATCCTAGCTGAGATTCATAAATTCGGTCTTTTTAGCAACTATAAATTAAACCTTTCTAAAACGGAAGCCCTTAACATCTCCCTACCTCAACCCACCCTACAAGTTCTTAGAACCAACTTCCCTTTTCAGTGGCAAACCAAGGCGATCTCCTACTTGGGCACTGCAATCCCATCCCGTGTCTCGGATATATACGCCCTAAACTTTGGCCCCCTTCTCACGACACTCAGACACCTGACAGAGAAGAGATACGACTTGCCCTTGTCCTGGTTCGGACACATGGACGTTCTTAAAATGGACGTACTCCCTAAATTACTTTACCTGTTTCAGGCCCTACCTGTTACATTACCCCCTGCCTTCTTTCACTCGCTCCGTTCAATGGCTATTCGCTTTGTCGGGCATGGAAGCCATCCCAGACTGAAGCATAAGTTTCTCTGCTACCCTAAAGCCAGGGGGGAATGGGATTACCTGACTTTGAACTGTATCATGCTGCTGCTGTGATCTCGCGCACCCTGGAATGGTTCCCCCGCCCACTCACTAAGGCTTCGTTAGTAGTGGAACAGGATTTGGCCCCGGTGGAGCTACGAGCCTTGCTGTGGGGCTACGAGCGAACATACAGATTCCTGTTGACCCTCTCCCCACTGACAGTAGACGCACTGGTGATATGGTACCGTCATAGAGACAGACTTTCACTCTCCTCTGAACCCAGCCCCCTCACTCCCTTATTTGATAGCCCGGCCCTTCCGGAAGGCAGGGACATGCTTTCCCTAGACACCTACTCGAGGTCCACTTGGCCCACGGCAAAGCAATTCGTTCACAACAGAGAGGGCACATTCGTACCAGGTCCCACTCCCACCTCGTCTAAAATGTCTTGGTTGACAAGATATCATATCTCATCATTCTGTAAATCCCTATTTGACTCTAACCAAATACACAGGCCCCTGACCGATTTTGAACAATTATGCACTCTCTCCGAGACCCCTTGCCACACTCTATCAGTGATATACAAACAGTTCACAGATAATAATAATAATAATACACGTATTCTTCTACCCACCTTCACAAGGGTTTGGTCTCGGGAGCTGGGGACAGATATATCAGAGGAGGACTGGCGCAAAGCCTTTTTCTTTATTCACAAATCTTCAATCTCAAGCTACGCCCAAGAAAAGAATTATAAAATTGTGACAAGGTGGTATCGGGTCCCTACCACGATAAAACTCATGTTCCCCACCGCGACGGATGTCTGTTGGCGATGTCAATCGGAGAGGGGAACATACCTGCACATCTGGTGGGAGTGTACTAGTATCCATCCCTTCTGGGAACAGATCTTTCAGATTTTCACAGATATCTATGAGGAATCTATTATGCTGTCTCCATCCATAGCCCTCTTGTCCATACTCCCGGACTCAATCAAATCACAAAAAACTGGCCTTCTTAAATTTTTCCTATGTGCTGACACTGGAAATCTACCTCCCCGCCATCCCTTCCGGAATGGGTTGGTGAAATTAATTACATAATGCTGATGGATGAGATGCAAGCACAGGCATTAGATAAGTCAGAACAGTTCAGAGCCACTTGGGAAATATGGAGCCACTTGGGAGATATGTTCCCGCACTTATCAGATGTTTCATACCCCTACAGGGGTATACGCCTTGGTAAATGGGGTCTTTTGGTCCTCCTTGTTGGCTGTATATTGGAATCTTCCCTCAGTATCCGGCTCAGAAAATGGGGGTCAGATAAAAATAAAGGAAAGAAAAGGACGGGGATCCTTGATGGTGAAGTACGTTTCAAACAATGGGGTCTATTGGATAAAAAAACTCAAATAAAAACTTCCAAAGCGAAAGTGCAGTGATTGCTATGGGGCAATCGCTGCATATAGTAGCTGGCTGGCTGAGCAGGAATCACCTGCTTGAGGAAGGTGGGAGCTCCTTCCTTCCTCCTAGCTGTGCGTTACACAGCGCTGAACTCCAAAACTGGAAGTGACGCAAAGAAACCAGAAATAAGTAATGAACGTGGCCACGCCTTACGCGTTTCGTCGAATAGACGTCCTCTGAGGCAGTGAGGCAGAGGACGTCTATTCGACGAAACGCGTAAGGCGTGGCCACGTTCATTACTTATTTCCGGTTTCTTTGCGTCACTTCCGGTTTTGGAGTTCAGCGCTGTGTAACGCACAGCTAGGAGGAAGGAAGGAGCTCCCACCTTCCTCAAGCAGGTGATTCCTGCTCAGCCAGCCAGCTACTATATGCAGCGATTGCCCCATAGCAATCACTGCACTTTCGCTTTGGAAGTTTTTATTTGAGTTTGTTTTATCCAATAAACCCCATTGTTTGAAACGTACTTCACCATCAAGGATCCCCGTCCTTTTCTTTCCTTTATTTTTATCTGACCCCCATTTTTTGAGCCGGATACTGAGGGAAGATTCCAGTATACAGCCAACAAGGAGGACCAAAAGACCCCATTTACCAAGGCGTATACCCCTGTAGGGGTATGAAACATCTGGTAAGTGTGGGAACATACGGGAGAGCACGCGTGGAAGTCACCTAACTACCTTGAATAAGCACGGAAGTCACTTTTTATTTATACACCAAAAGGATTACTCACAGAAGGATCACTGTTTTTTGTTCAAATAAAGATATGGAAAGAGTTATAATCGCATAGCAGAAAGATACTGATTCTGAAACACCAATACCTATTGCAGCATGAATTAGCGCAATCGGACACAACTACTCTTGGAGACCCCATTTTTTCTTAACCATTGCACAATATTTAAGGTTCATTGATTGATTTTGCACCTTTTGGCACCACAGCACTTTATTTTTATTTTACGGACATTTACGGACATACACGGACGATATTTTCAACTATTCACCAATTTCTATTTTTACATTTTTTCATCCCTAATTTTATCTGTATTATATCTGCCTGTTCCTCGTGTACTTATTTATTAGGTGATTTTAGGTGTTTTTACACATTTTATGTTTTACTGGCATTCACGGACATTTACGGACATTTACGAACATCAAATTTTTTTTTTTCTTTTTTCTAATTTTTTTACTCTGTATTCCATCCATGGTAATTTGAATAAGGGTGCCAAAGACACAGGCCCACACACATCTTTAAAGGAACACTTACACAGACACGCCAAGGAGACAGCGCCATTTCCATAATTTTTATATACTTTAAGGGTCCTCTTAGGAGGAAACATACAGGAAAGCAGCAGTCTCACTGTGTACATTCATAATATTTTAGATTAATTTTCACCAATCATAAGCGCAGGTACACTGTCTATATATATTTCCCCTGGAA
Source organism: Glandirana rugosa (assembly GCA_018402905.1). Taxonomy (NCBI): domain Eukaryota; kingdom Metazoa; phylum Chordata; class Amphibia; order Anura; family Ranidae; genus Glandirana; species Glandirana rugosa. The sequence goes on from BLSH010417460.1 coordinate 281,843, forward strand.
AGATACCCTCCCATGTTGAGGGCATGTGGCCTGGCATTGTTTGGAGGGGCACGAGTTCCCACCCCTCCCTTTCCTAACCAAACAGGCAGCATGCTAGAATTAAAGGTCTGGTAAGGACTTTGAGAGACCCCACATATTTTCTTTGTTGCCTACTTGGGGTTTCCTCTTAAAATCCACACCATATATGAAGGTCTTATTATGGATTTTGGGGTCAACTACTAAACCCGAGAACTGAGCGATCACATGACCATTGATTGCTTAGTTCTCAGTCAGCTCTGAGCAGAGAGCAGTAACTAATAGTCACTGCTCAATACTCTGCCCCCACAGCACTCATCGGAGCGCCAGGCTGCAGTGGGGGTAGGTGCAGCTGGTTCCAGCTCTCAGCCTAGCGCTGAGGGCCAGAGCCAGCTGTCAATCAGGGCTCTGGGTGGATCCTGACAATATGGACAGTATGACTGACATATGCCTCATGAAGTTAGCCAACAGTGGGCTTTACCCCACTGTCAGTTGATTCTAAGTCGCAGAATTGCATTTACCCACAGCGAAGTATGGCCAAAAAGCTCTTTGAACTAGGACTCTGATCTCCACTGCATTGAAAAGAAACAGATGCTTGAAGACTGGTATCTGAAAAAAATCTACATCTTACTTTACAGCTAAGAACTCTTTTTCAGTGGTGGTATAAATTGTAATTAAGTTAACTTGTAGGACTTCACATTCCTGCTGAGGTAAATGACAGGATGGTATTCCCCATACCTAAGACAATAAAGTTTCCAATGCAACATCTGATGCATGTGTCTGCAGTCACCTGGGCCTTTATTCGTTCAGGGTCCTTCAATTCTTTCATAGCAAATTTTTTTTTGTGAACCTCCAAATGGACAAACTTAAGAGTTGGTTGGTCCTCTTCTACGAATGTAAGCTCCTGTTTTTTACTTGGTTAACACAGACAAGGGAAACCTAAAAGAGTTCTCATAACCATCAGAAGATTGCCTAGGATCCCCTTCATGTTACCAAGAAGCAAATGATGACTGGTCTGGAAGACTTTGGAGTTCCAGAATTTTTACAAATCCCTTCCCACAATGACATCCACAATGGCATCATGTGGCAGGTGAGAAACCAAACTCATCTGATGACACTTGTGAACATATTCCACTCAGAACTGTGAGCATACTGCACTGAGACTGCCAGGATTACACCTGGTAATGTCAATATTTTCATTTGAAAACTTTTTCAAGACATTGGATGTGCTACACATGTAGCTATCAAATAAAAGTCTTTCTGACTCAGTGTTTATCAACAACACTGTTCAGTTCGGAAATTAACCACTTCAATACTGGGCACTTAAGCCCCCTGCCTTCCCGGCCAATTTTCAGCTTTCAGCACTGTTGCAGTTTGAATGACAATTGCGTGGTCATGCGACACTGCACCCATATGAAATTTTTATCATTTTTTTCACACAAATAGAGCTTTCTTTTGGTGGTATTTAATCACGCCTGGGATTTTTATTTTTTGTGCTATAAATTTAAAAAAGGCTGAAATTTTTCAAAAACAATGCATTTTTCTTTGTTTCTGTTATAAAATTTTGCAAATAAGTAATTTCTCTTCATACATTTTGACCAAAAATAATACTGCTACATTTCTTTGGTAAAAATAACCCAAATTGGAGTTTATTTGGTGTTGGTGGACAGACAGACGTGACGGGACTGTGACAGATGTGACGGGACATACAGATGTTTTGTGTATGGTGACAGATGTGACGGGGACAGACAGATGTTTGGGGACTGTGACAGGTGTGACGGGGACATACAGATGTTTTGGGGACTGTGACAGATGTTTTGTGTATGGTGACAGATGTGACGGGGGTCATACAGATGTTTTGGGGGCTGTTTTATGGGGACACTTACAGGGAGTGCAGAATTATTAGGCAAGTTGTATTTTTGAGGAATAATTTTATTATTGAACAACAACCATGTTCTCAATGATTCCAAAAACTCATTAATATCAAAGGACATTCACAGGGGTATTTTGTCGGGGGTTTTGTAGACATACTGGGGGCAGTGTAGACAGTGGTATGTGTTTTGTAGACAGTGTCAGGGGTTTTGTAGACATACAGGGGCAGTGTGGACAGTGTCAGGGGTTTGTAGACAGACAGGGGCAGTGTAGACAGTGGTATGTGTTTTGTAGACATACAGGGCAGTGTAGACAGTGTCAGGGCAGTGCAGACAGACAGGTGGTTGTGGTTTATTTGAGGTTAAACCCAATAAAAATGGTTTCTTTACATCGTCATAATAAAAACCAGTTTTACATACTTCTCTTTAATGAATAATCTAGCCT
>BLSH010417460.1:284926-301372 GCA_018402905.1 Glandirana rugosa
CTTGACTTTTCTCAGTTCACGGGCAGTTATTTTGCGCCTTGGTTTTTCCACACGCTTCTTGCGACCCTGTTGGCTATTTTGAATGAAACGCTTGATTGTTCGATGATCACGCTTCAGAAGCTTGGCAATTTTAAGAGTGCTGCATCCCTCTGCAAGATATCTCACTATTTTTGACTTTTCGGAGCCTGTCAAGTCCTTCTTTTGACCCATTTTGCCAAAGGAAAGGAAGTTGCCTAATAATTATGCACACCTGATATAGGGTGTTGATGTCATTAAACCACACCCCTTCTCATTACTGAGATGCACATCACCTAATATGCTTAATTGGTAGTAGGCTTTCGAGCCTATACAGCTTGGAGTAAGACAACATGCATAAAGAGGATGATGTGGTCAAAATACTCATTTGCCTAATAATTCTGCACACAGTGTATATGTATGGGGACAGGGGTATCAGTGTGCTCGGTGCACTGTGTGGGGGGCGATCTGTGACAGCTTTCTGCATGAAATCCTCATCATGCAGAGAGCTGTCACATAGCTGCAGCTCCCCCCCCCCCCCGCACTGAGCTCTCACTGAGCTCGGCGGCGGGAGAACTGTCACAGAGACGTTCGTCTCTGTTTACAATGTGACGGCTGTGATTGGACACAGCCGTCACATGATCGGGAGGGCCAGTCACTGCGCCCGTATCCCGATCTCTGCTCAGCTGGATCCTGTGATCATAATGATCACAGTATCCAGCAGCAGCACGCCGCGTGAAAGAAATAAGTGGGGAAAGAAAGAGCAGTAAGGGAACAAAGAGAAGAGATAAGATATAACGATCCACTGGATATCAAGAGCGGGATCTTCACATAGAGAGCCCATGAGTCCCAAATGGCTTCAAATCTATCTTTTATGTCTAGTAATTTTGCTACCAGGAGTTCCTGTGCCATGATCCAAGATATCTTCCTCCGTACTATGAGAAAGGATACCTTGGGGCTTTTCCAAGCCCTTACCAGGGTAATTTTAGCTCCTGTTAGCATAAAGTTTAGAAGAAGTTGTTTAGATTTGGGTAGCTCGACCACTTTCTGGAGTAGGAGTGCTATTTCAGGGAAATGCGGGATGTCGCAGCCTAGTACTGTCATGCGGAAGAATTTCTTCCAAAATGTCCGAATGCGCGGACATGTCCACCACATATGAGACATGGTACCTTGGAGCCCGCAGCCACGGAAGCACAGAGGAGAGGAGTCTGCGTAAATTTGGGTCAGCCATGATGGAGTGTAGTACTATCTCATCAGTACCTTGACATTGGCTTCTATTAGTGTAATGTTCATTAGACCTTTTTGTGCGTTTTGAACTGCAAGGAACCAGGATTCCGAATGTATCTGTGTATTTAGTTCACTTTCCCAAGCCTTAGCATAGGTCTGTTTTCTTAGCCAGCAAGCCATATATAATAGATATGCCTCCCCTTTGGGTTGCTGCCTCCGTGCACCATATTTCATAGTCATTTAGCCTTGGGGGTTTTGTCCTGTCTGTCTACATCCTGTGCAATAAGTGTTCAATTTGTGACAACCTAAAGTTTTCCCCTTCTGGCATTTCCAGTTTAGATATGCAGTGTGTTTTAGAAAACGGACCTTGTTGCGTGAAAAAGTGTCCAATTCTGAAAAGGCCCTTGTTGAGCCACCACTTAAAGGCCTGTATGTTTAGTCCCGGGGGAAATACTGGGTTGTTGAACACGTGAGATAACGGTTTGATTAATGACATCGTAGTTCCTTTCTTGTATAGTTTGTGTGCTAGGGCTATAGAGTGTGAGAGAGTTGGGGCCAAGATAGTTGGGCGAGCATTTGGATGGCTCCACAAGAGGAAATCAATTGTGTGGTTGGGGATAGTCTGTCATTCCATGGCGACCCAATCCGGTTTGGGACCCCTAGAAAAAACTATTGAAATCTGTGCTAGCTGAGCTGCTTGGTAATAGGACCATAGGCAGGGCAGCCCAGACCTCCCTGCTTTTTTAGACGTGTGAGTGTTTCCCTGTGACATCTATATACTTTCTTCCCCCAGACAAAGGAGATGAGTTGGGATTGCACCTTCTGGATATGACCTTTGTTTAGTGGAATTGGGGGGGGACCTGAATAGATAAAGGATGCGCAGTAATATGTTCATTTTGATCAAGTTTATGTTCCCTATCCAAGACAGACCTGAGGTCTTTAACTCTGCTGCAATACTCTTGAACATGGGGGGATAGTTTACTATGAACAGTTTTTCAACTGAGTTGGTTAGTTTAATGCCTAGGTAAGGAAGTGTCTGTGTAGACCAAGCGAATGAGAAGTGCATTTTCAGTTGCTCGACTATTGGGTCCAGGACTGAGATGTTCAGTGCCAGTGATTTGTCTGTATTAAACATAAGGCCCAAGATTGTTCCGAACTCTTTTAACCTTCCTGGCGTTATTCCCGAGTGTGTCTTGGGGTAGAATTGCAGTACCATTAGCGGCTACCCCGAGCCACACTCGGGATTGCATCGCTGGATCCAAGGCAGCGTTACTCACCTTGTCCCCTGGATCCAGCGATGTCCCCCACCATGTCTGCGAGCTGTGTTCTCCGCCCGATGCCTCTGTGTGCCGGGCTCCGTTTCCTGCGGGCGTCACATCACACGGGGGCGGAGACTGGTGGCAAATTCAAAAGTGAAACACACAGTATACATACAGTACACTGTAATCTGTAAGATTGCATTACTGTATGAAATCATTTCACGTCCCCTTTGTCCCTAGTGCTTTGTCCAGTGCCCTGCATGCATTTTTATATTATATATGTCATTCTTTCTGCCCGGAAACTTGAGAATGTCCATGGCAACCAAAAAGTGTCCCTTTACTTCAAAAGTGGTTTTTGATCAGCTAGAAAACGATAGTAAATAAGAATCATTTGCAGAATTGAGTGATACTGATTTTTGGGGAAATTTATCATCAGACACTGAAAGTGACGACAGCGATAATTCTGCAACTGAGCAAATTTCAGTGTTTTTGGTTTGATTACTTTATTGAATAAATTTTATTACTATTACGTTATTATTTTTGATAATTATTTTTAGTCATTTATTATATTATAATTTATGATTTCATGTTTCCAACTTTATCATACCTGGGATGTCTACTAGACTCTTGTTTGGTCAGATTTAAGTGAGTTATTCCTAAGAATTACAGGCCTACAATATAAAACGCCAAATTTCCATGCAAAATAATGGTACCGTTTTTAGCACCAAAAATCTGAAATAATCATACCGCCAGGGAGGTTAATAGCTGAAGGGTATTAGGCATCGAGATAAGGGGATTCGTTATAAAGAGGAGGAGATCATCCGCAAAGAGTGCGCATTTGTGTTCCTGGGATCCGCAGCTAACTCCCCTAATGTCAGGGTGAGTTCTAATCACTATCGCTAGGGATTCTATCACTATCGCAAAATTTATTGAGAATAGGGGCAGCTCTGTCTGGTTCCTTGCGAGATGAAAAGGGTGTTGGAGTATTGTCCCATTAGGCAAACTTGTGCATTAAGATTAGTGTAGAGAGCTGTCAAGGAGGTGATAAAGTGTGGTCCCAATCCCCATCTGTTTAGGGTTTCCAAAAGATAGGGCCAAGAGACCTTATCAAAGGCCTTGTGGAGGTCTATAGAGACTAAAAACCCTTCTTGTGAGGGGCCCCCGTCCCAGTGAGATTTTAGTAGGGTGATAAGATCAATAGCCCTTCTTACCTGGAAAGAACCCCACCTGGTCCTTATGGATATATTGCGAGACAAACTTTGACAATCTGGTTGCTAGGATTTTAGTCATTCATTTGATGTCATTGTTTATTAAAGAGATTGGGCGGTAATTTGAGATATTGCTCTGGTCTTTTCCCAGCTTGGGAATGACCGAGATGAAGGCAGCATTTTGTTCTTTATCCAGGGGGGTTCCTTCTCGGGTAGTATTGAAAAATCGAGTCAGGTAAGGGGCTACTGGGGGGCCAAACTTTTTATAAAAGGCAGATGAGAAACCGTCCGGGCCTGGAGCGGAACCCAGTTTCGCACTTTTTATTGCTTCTAGAATTTCAAGGGTGCTATACGGCGCTTCCAATAGGTTTCTGTGTTCTTGAGTTAATTTTGGGAGAGGAAGATCTCGTAAGAAGATGTCCAGTTTGTTTGAGGGTGTGATATTTGTCCTCCCTTTATAGAGAGTTTCATAAAAGGAGTGGAATTCTTTCATAATTTTTTCTGGGTTTTGGGTGAGATCCCCCGCCTTGGTGCGTATTTTTGGGAAGGCCGTATGGCGCTGTTTGGGTGACAAAGTTCGGGATAATTTTGTGCCAATCCTATCTTTTTGCATATAAAATTTGGCTCCCGACCAACGCAGATATTTTTCCGCACTGGTGGTAAGGGCAAGGTTGAGGTTAGTCTTGGCAGTGTCTAGTTGGGACAGCGTTTCGGGCGTTTGGAGGCGTTTATGGGCCTTGCTGGCCTGCTGGAATTTTTCAGTCAAAGCGAGGGTGTCAGCTGCGTGCTCCCTTTTTAGTTTGGAAGCAAATTGGATAAAGTGTCCCCTCATGACTGCCTTAAAGGCCACCCAAAGTGTGGAGGGAGACACCGACCCATCGTCGTAGGTGTTGAAGTAGTCTACCATAAGTTTGGTAAAGTGTTCATAGTGCACCGGGTTATTAAGGAGGGCTTCATTTAGACGCCATCTGCAGGGTCCTGCTGGGGTCCGGGAAACATGAACTGATAATGTGACAATTGAGTGATCATATAGGTGATGCTAAAATGCTGGAAGATATTGCTTTGGTAGCCAATTTAGCTTGGATAAAAATATGATCAATTCTCGAGTATGTCAGGTGTGGGATCGAGTAGTGTGTATAGTCTTTTGAGTGTGGGTGTAATGAACCACGTACCTGAGCGAGTGGAGCCTGTCTCTTGTAGGAGGAGACCTCTCATACAGCTCTGACTCAGAGCCCACTGGAATGGGAACAGTGGTCACGTGAGTCCAGCGAGGTAGGAGTGCCTCTGGAAACAGCAGGAGACTGGATGCTGGAGTGGAGCTGGTAACACCGGACAGCAGACAGCTGGAAACAGGAACAGCAGCAGCGGACAGCAATCACAGCAGCTAGATGCAGGGCACAGGACAGCAGACAGCTGACTTTAGAAGCAGGCAGGAGGATGGTCAGGCAAGCCGGGTCAATCACAGATGAATGGAGTAGAAGAATCGGTATGCGAGGGATGGTCAGAGGCAAGCTGGGTTCGGCAACGGAGATCAGGCAGGCAGAGGTTAGCAGGATCCAAAACAAGCCGGGTCAGGGTAGGAGAAGACAGGGTGGTCTAAATAAGCCGGGTCAATCAGGTAACGGATCAGGTAGCAGATAACGGCAAGCAGGTACAGGTACTGACAAGCTGCAGATCAGACAGCACTAAAGCCAAGGTCTGACTTCCTTATAAAGGCCCAAGTGATGTGCTGACAGAGCTACTGGGTCCTAGGGCCCTCCTGCTCTGACAGATTCTGGGTCCTAAAGTCCTCCTGCTATGACGGATTCTGGGTTCTGACAACATTCCTGCGCATGCGTACATGTGCACGTCTCTAAACGGTTGTGGGAATCTTCATTTGAATCCGTGCGCGCGTGCGCATAAGCGTGCTCGATCGCAAAGCTCGTCTAGATCCCTGACAGTAGGTTAAGTTCCCTCTATATATCTATCAGTCCTAGAGAATTCAATTTCTGGGCTATGTGGAAACTTTGTTTGGGTGGTCTCTTTTGGGTGGGGTGTGACGGTTTTGTCTTATCCATGGACAAATCAAAGGGTGTATTAGTATCCCCTCCCATGATCACCATACCCTTCAGGTAGGGAGCTAGAAGAGTCATCATGTAGTCGAAGAATTTGCCTTGCTCCCTATTTGAGGCATAATAAGACACCAATGTAATTATTTCTCCATTTAGGGTGCCGCTAACCAGTAGATATCTGCCTTCAGTGTCCCTAATGATGTCAATCGGGGAAAGGTTTGCTCGTTTGGAGAGGCATATCGCGACTCCTTTGGTTTTGTTGCAGGCGTTAGAAAAGTAGAGATGCGGGAACGCCTTGTGGAGAAACTTCGGGTTGTAAGTAGAGGGGAAATGAGTCTTCTGTAGAAGTAGGACGTCTGTTTTGTATTTGTGTTAGTTTGGAATAGTTTCCTCCTTTTAGTAGGGGAGTTCAGCCCTTGTGTATTGTGTGATTTGAAGTCCAAAACTGTGGACTTGTGGAGGACGTTAGCCATGTGTAGGTGTTGAGTGAGACTGCTGAGTAAAGATGAACTTACCCCGCCTGAAGGTCAGGTGTGAAGCCAAGGTCTTTCTGGATAGCGAGCAAAGGGGAAGTGTACCTGCTCGTGGGATCCGGATTATCCGGAGGTTCACTATGGATTAAAAAATGGAGGCAAAAGAGATGCTAGAAGGGAAAAGATGGTTATGAAAGAAACGATTAGGAATAAGTAGTAGAAGAGAAACAACATTAACATACAGTAGCAGTAGCCGTAATGGTCTGAGGAGCCATCTGGAGGTGGTCCAGCTGCCCTCCAGAGTGGTCGCATCAGGCCATAAAAACCTTTCGGTGGGCATGAATAACGTCTGCTCCTGAGAGGGATCAGTAATGGCTCTCAGAGGCAGAATCAGGCCAATGGCTACCGTCGGCACCACCTCGCCCTGTGTTAACCAATGTTCTAAAGGTGATGTAGTCAACAATCAATCAACTATCCACCAGAGTCTCATGTGATAGTGTTCTGAGCATAAAATGGATGAAGGCAGAGAACCCAAGCAGATGTAGTTAGGTAATTGGGGTGGGAGTCTGAACAAGAGCCCCTGATTACAAATGTGGAACATTATCCCTCAATTAGGGCAAAGTCATTGTATACCTAACTTAGGTATTGTGGGGGCAGTGTACAAAATCAGGAAGGCCTGGCCTGGCCTCATCCCTTCAGAAGTAGATTGCAGTGCTTGGGTGGTAGTCAGTAATTGGGTGGACCGGAAAGTATAAAGCAGAAAACTGTTAAAAACTGTTTATAAAGGAACAATTTTATGTAGAACTGGGCAACGGCAAGCAAGAAAGGAAAACCTGACAGCCCTTCCAGGGCAGTCCATCACTGTGGATGGGTAGGTGTCTCGGAAGAGGTGATAACAAAGGTACTTTGAGATGGTTTCATGGTGGTTGGGCCTCCTTGGACCTCTTTGTTTGCTGCTTCTGCCAGGCTGGTGTAAGTGGGCTGTGTTGGGGTGGCCTTTTTGTGGAGGGATGACCTTTCCCTGTTGAAGTGGAGGGGGGGTTGTGGGAAATCAGGCCCAGGTGGAGTAAAAGCTTTTCTCCTTCCAGGATCGTGGAAAATCCGTAAGGTTTGTTTTTGTAAGAGAAATTGAGTCTCAGAGGGAATGACCAGCGGTATGTTATTTCGTTTTGAATCAGCATTTGGATTAGGGGTTTCAGGGCCCTCCTTTTTTGAACCGTGTATGGTGAGAGGTCAGCAAACAGCTGGATACTGTGACCTTGTATTTGTAGATTGTCAACATTTTGTGCCTTTTTCATCAATTCTTCCTTCACTGAATAGTAGTGGGGCTTAACGATCATGTCCCATGGCAGGCCATCAGTTCTGGGGGGCTGGAGGGCTCTCTGTGCCCTGTCCAGTTCCAGGCAATGTGCTGGTACATCAGGGATTTAGTCAGAGACGTCGCTGCCTGGTGGATACCTTTTATTGTTTACGGGAGGCCTCTAATGCGGAAATTATAACGTCTCGATCAATTTTCGAGATCATCGATCTTTGACACAGCTGTGTTAAGCTGGTCTTGTAAATCTTGGATCCTGTCTGAGTTTTGATTAATCCTGGCAATGGCCTGATCAGATTTATTTTCTATAATTCCTATCCTGTTGCCTATCTGCTGCAAGTTAGCCTGTATTGCTGCTGTAATCTGCGCTGCATTTTGTGCAAGGCCTTTGGCAAGCATGTCTGAGAATGCTACCATTAGGGCTGATAGGTCTGTTGGTAGGGGAGACGCTGGCCGTATCCCTTGCAAGTATATCTGGGGTAGATAGAATGTCACTTTGTGGGGATAGAATATATTGTCCCATAGATCTCCTTATTAATGATTCAGTGGAGGCTGGTGATATTTCCCCCTGCTGTGGGTGCATATTACCTTCCAGTATAGTGTCCATGACCGGGGGACTCTTTCCTGTATTTTCCCCAATGGTATCCATTGCCTCTCCTCCTTCTGGGAGCTGGCCACATGGAGAGATAGATGCTAGCGCCAGGACTAAGCGGCCATCTTAGTCAGGGCCGCGCATGCGCCTCTCAGCTCCGCCTTTTATCTAATCAGCCAGGTCAACAACCTCAGTTCCTCCACTATATTAAAGAAAAGAAAAATATTCTGTAAACTCCCTGAATCTGGGACAAAAATACTTTCCTTCCTGGACACAACCAGTAGTTTTTAGTGGCCTCCTGTTTCATAAGTTAAATAACTAAGTCAAATGAATCTGAAGGGTTGCATATTTAAGAGTAACCAGACAATGAGGTGTACATGTATGAAGGTTGTTGGAAACAATTACCAGTTCACCCCTTTGCTCTATGAACCTACGTTTGGGCTCCTCACACGCTCATTGTGAATAAGCAGCACCATTTTTGCAACATCACAGTATATTAAACTGGTATTTGAACTAAATTAAATCAGTTTGCTAACTATCTAGCATTTTGCCGATCTCATTGAATAGTCTGAACTGGGTCACATCTAAGCTCAAATGGATCAATTATCTCAACTCTATTACATTAGCTGAGTAACCTGAGTTATTCTTGCTATATAGGGCTAAAATGTTGGTTGATTCCTGCTGAATCAGATGAAATTTGAGCAGTGAGTGGCCCTGTCAGCAAATCTAAAAGTAAAAAGAGCCAGGCACAAAATTCTCAGCCAAACAGCGACTGAAGCCAATCAGATTGAGTCACTATTTGGATATTAGCATGGATGGGAGAATATATAGTGATAAACTTTAATGTGCATGGCTAGCATTACTTTTTAAAAACTATTCAAGACAAGCTAAAGAAAACTAGAAAAAATAACCACTACTACCAATATTATCAAGCATTACAAGTAAAAGTCAGCTTGCTGAGCTCTTGTGAAGTGTATACTGTACCTTCCAGTTAATGGGACTTAGTGAATGATGTCTAAATTGTGTAAAAATTGTGAAATTACAACAGTTCTGGCACTATTACTCCTCATAATAGCTGTAGAATAGATATATTTTACAATCACACCTATAGCTCAAACGTCTTACAAGGGACGTATGCCCAAATGTTAAAGTAAACCCATGGCCTCACAGTAACAAAAAAAACACAGTGCATCTACACTTTCAGTTTTCTCCTAGTGACCCTGAAAAGTGTTACAAATACTTGTCAAGCCCATCCATGAAGTCAAGCTAATGTTTCTTCCTGTGATGGTGCATGCATAGCCAAAACATTTACCCGTTCAGTGGGAGTCAAACATGTTCTGCTATTGCACATGACAGCTTACCTCTGTTAACAGTTGTTAAGGTCATTGGCAGGTACAGGGAATCTCTGGCCATGTAATCAAAGGGGTGGGGATAGTTTAATTAAAATAAATCTCCCCCTTTTTCATACCAGGTCCTTTAAGTTGTGGATTTTAAAAGAATCTAAAAATCTATACCAGACTCTTCATTCAAATATGTAGCTTGGTTGGCCAAGAAAGAGTGGGGACAAAGGTGTGCCCCCACCTGAACCATACTAGACTACATGCAATGCACCTTGTTGTTGAGGATAAGGGCCTCTTCGATCATCGTCTTTTTAATATCAATATCCGCCAGACTTGTCATTCGGTGGGTGACAAGCAAACGCACATGATGGATCTTAATGAAAGCAATTTCAGCAGGTCAGTGCACCTCAACTTGTCCTGTTTTCAGTTCTGAATCAAATCCAAGGCCAGGGGCCCACAGATTCTCCAACACTTCCTATCTATTTATGGCATCAGCTACCTCCCACTCCTCCACTGCCTGAATGGCCTGGTCACTCCAAGTATGGAAGCTGCCTTCTCCAGAGGGGGTGGAAGTCCTGACAGAGGAGAATCTCAGCTTGGGATAACTGTAGCTAACGGTAGACACAGAGTTCTTTAAACAATCCTCTATAAATTTCCCAAGCTCAACCAAGTTTGTAGCCAGAAGTCCTTCGGGGCAGTGGCAGAAGCAGAGGTAAAGGCCAAGGTCTGGATCAGGTGTGGCTCACTCAGAACATTCTGGATTTGGCCCTGATTGGCTGGATTGTATTAGTTGGGCTTCAGCTGATTCAGTCAAGTTGAGACTCCCCCCTTGTAGCATGGCAGGGACACCTTTTTTCCACTCAGCCAGGACATAGGTGTGAGTTGCACCTGGGTTGGCCTTCAGATCAAGAATGAGCACTCAATGACCTGGAACATGCATGATAAATATCTGTTTCTAAACAATGACCACTGTCTTCACTATAACTGGCTTTTGCAGCAAGGAGCATTGGAGGCAACAAACAGCAAAAAAGGGGCCAAGGATAAATCCAAGGAAAATACCAAGCTCTACTTACCGGCCAGCCTGCGACCAACCAGATTAACCTGTCTAACAGTATGCGTTTAAAAACAGGGGGTTAGTTGCACAAATTTACAAATGCATGCATAAGCTACAGGCCCCGTCGAGGCACCCTGTGATCTGTAGTGCCTATCTCTGACTTGTAAGAGACTTTACAGGGGGAGCACATGCATTTATATATGATAGGTGAAGGCAGATGGTCTGGAGGGGGCCCCACACCTCCTTAAAGGTGCAGGGGCACATTGAACACCCAGCATATAGCACGATGGCAGCAAAGATGTCAATGCGTTGCCTGACCAAAAAATAAAACGTACTAAACAATGACCACTGCCTTCACCTATAGGTGACCTTTGCAGCAAGGAGCATTGGAGGGCAACAAACAGCAACAAAGGGGCCAAGGATAAATCCAATGCAAATACCAAGCTCTACTTACCGGCCAGCCTGCGACCAACCAGATTAACCTGTCTAACAGTATGCTTTTAAAAACAGGGGGTTAGTTGTACAAATTTACAAATGCATGCATAAGCTACAGGCCCCGCCAAGGCACCCTGTGATCTGTAGTCCCTATCTCTGACTTGTAAGAGACTCCACAGTGGGAGCACATGCATTCTAATAAGATAGGTGAAGGCAGATGGTCTGGAGGGAGCCCCATGCCTCCTTAAAGGTACAGGGGCACATTAAACACCCAGCATATAGCACAATGGCAGCAAAGATGTCAATGCATTGCCTGACCAAAAAATAAAACGTACTAAACAATGACCACTGCCTTCACCTATAACTATAAATATCTGCTTCACCTGCTCTTCGGTCCAGGCCCCCAGGATATCAAGCACCAAACACCAAATTACAGTTGCCGTTTTGTTCCTTGCCCCACTCACCAACAGCAGTAGGCTCCATGTTGTCTTCTACTGACTCATGGGCACATCAAGCAAAATAATCCTGGACAAGCCTTCACAAGTTGGACTATTCCCGCATGCTAGGAACTCCCGGTAGTCACACAAAGATGGCATGCACTGACCCCTTAGGAAAATAAGAAGTCTGTAATAGCAGACCAAAATGAAGACAGATCAGTGGTTCCATGTCAACACATAAAAACAGTACAATACAAATACAAGGCAATACACCCAGATACCCTTAAGGCCAGATTCAGCATGTACTGCAGTACTGTAAACAGAAGCTCTCCAACTGAGAGGTTATGCCCCAAGTGGCCATAGAGAACTATGAAGAGGTATAACAGCGTAAGTTACTTGGAGGCTCTCAGACAAGGGGCTAGGTTTAGGATTTTGAGTTTAACACACTAACAGCAACCCAGTCATAGCAATTCTGAGCAGTTCTTAAAGTAAGTCTCTGCCGACAATGCTGGGGCCCTTTAATATTGGTGTACAAAAGAAATGAAGTTGTCTTGAGGGGTCAAGTTCAACAGCAAATAAATGTAAAATTAGTCTCAGTAAGTGGGTAGACCACTTAGGCCAACTTAACTTAGATAAGGCAAGTTTCCAAAAAGGGCAGTGGGGGGGTATATACTGAGGTATTACGCAGTGAGGTGAGGTGCATTAAGAGCAATCAAAGTCAGCACTCTGTAGTGCTCTGTAGAGCTTTGTCTCTGGTGTTGATGGCTGCAGCTCTCAGGTGCAAGTGGCAGCAGGTGTGATTAACCTCTAAAGGGAAAGAGTCAATGGAGGGTAATGGCTCTCCTTTAGGTTTGAGTTGAAGAAAGAGTTAACAGTCAGTTAGAGATATTATATGAATTAGAGACTCTCTCACCAGATCCTTCTGTGGCAGTTAATGTGTGACAGCGAGTCTTCCATTCGCTGGGGGCCCCCTTAAACAGACACTTGGGTATAAATGGACAGCAGTGTCCATTTACTTCCAGCTGCCCATAGAGCAGTGCAGGGTCTGTCTTTCTCTGCTCTGCATAATCTGAATGGACACAAAGTTATCATCCAGCCCATTCTGCTCTGCTCACAGATTCTCTGCTGATGGGAACGGAAGTTGCCCGTGTGAAAGGGCCCATACTTATTCTAATTTATTTGAAATTTGTTATTGCTGCCTGAATCAGTTATTAACAGTACTAACCAACTTGTGTTGCTGGGATCAAAGGCATGATCCAATATGGCTTATGTCCCCTATTGTTACACTCTTAAATAGGACCTGACTTCTGGAAGCTTTCCTAAAATGTAATTTGCGAGCCAATGACTAGTCACCACCAGTATTGCCTGTGGGCTTCCTGCAGCTAATCTTGGCCCCATTACTAACTCACCATACTTTGTTCTGCTTTGTGTCTCTGTGTGGAGGTGGCCATCTTGGTAGAGGAGCAGGGCTTTGTGTCTGTATGTCAGAGATGCCCCCTGATGACTGGTAATCTGAAGACTTCTGAAATAATAATCTAGAAGCAGTAAGAGAGGTAGAGGAAGCATTTGTCTGCAGAATGAATGGAGCACAAGCAGGGACATTCTTAGTAAATGTCCCTAGGTACAGATTTTTCTCTAGTAAAAAGCCCAATAGTGGCATCACCAAATCCCACTACAGATCTTGTAAGACTAGCAGTCAGGGGCATGGAGCCTGTCGCACAGCATATATATAGCTATTAGAATACAGAACAGGCATACCTAGGCACACTCTCATACTAAGCCCTGTACACATGAGCCAAATATAGCCATTCAGCCCGTGTGTACTGCAACCGAACAGCTGGCTTCTGGCGAAGGGCCATAACTGAAAAAGGTCTGCCAACCAGCTCCCGATCAGCAATCTCAGCCAATGGCTCAGAGCACTGACTGTAATGTTCTGGCAGTGGCGTCACTAGGGTTGGTGTCACCTGGTGCGGAAAAAATTGATGTCATCCCCCTCCACCAACTACAGTCCCCCCCACCCTCAGTACAGACCTCCCTCCACTAACTACAGACCCTCTCTCAGTATAGCCCCCCGCCACTAATTACAGACCCTCTTCCACAGTATAAATCCCCCTCCCTCAGTATAGACCCTCCACTAAGTACACTCTCAGTATAGACTTCCCCCTCAGTGCAGACTCCCTCAGTGCAAACCCCCCTCAGTGTGGACCCTCCTCAGGGCAAACCCCCCTCAGTGCAAACACCCCTCAATGCAAACCCCCCTCAATGCGAACCCCCCCTCAGTGCAAACCCCCCTCAGTGCGGATCCCCCCTCAGTGCAAACTCCCCTCAGTGCAGACCCCACCAAAGTGCAGACCCCATCTCAGTGCAAATCACCCTAATTAAAGGGGGCTTCTAGATTCCAATAAGCCCCCCGCCTGCAGGGTCTGGTTTGGATTTTAGGAGGGATGTCAACTTTTTTTTTATTTTTGGCGTGGGGTTCCCCTTAAAACCCATACCAGACCAAAAGGGCCTGGTATGGACTGAGAGGGAAATCTACGCAAATTATTTTCAGTGATTTTTATCTATATTGCCGGGAGCTGGCAATACATTATAACGCGGGTGATTTTAAATGACATTTTTTCCTTTACAAATGTAATTTTGCGGTGGCACTATTCTAAACATCACAGAGATGTGCCCTTTTACAGGCAGACTAAGGGGACCCCCCAGGCACATTATTTAACCACTTCAGCCCCGGAAGGATTTCCAGCTTTAGGACCGGAGCCCTTTTTGCGATTCGGCACTGCGTCGCTTTAACTGACAATTGCGCGGTCGTGCGACGTTGTACCCAAATGAAATTTGCGTCCTTTTTTTCCCAAATAGAGCTTTCTT
This sequence comes from Glandirana rugosa, assembly GCA_018402905.1. Lineage (NCBI taxonomy): Eukaryota > Metazoa > Chordata > Amphibia > Anura > Ranidae > Glandirana > Glandirana rugosa. Next base: position 299,201 of record BLSH010417460.1, read on the forward strand.
TTGGTGGTATTTGATCACCGCTGCGTCATTTCTGATCGCCGCTATAAACAAAAGAAGAGCGACAATTTTGCAAAAAAACCCAAATTTCTTACTTTTTGCTAACATACAAATCCAAAAAAAATAATAAAAAAACATTTTTTTTCATCGGTTTTGGCCGATTTATATTCTTCCTCATATTTGTGATAAAAAAAATCGCAATTGGCGTTCATTGATTGGTTGGCAAAAGTGGTCGCATTTACGGATGATGAAAATTAATTTTTGGGGTTTTTATTTTTTTTTTACTAGTAATGGCAGCGATCTGCGATTTTTAGCAGTACTGCGATATTTCAGCGGACATGTCGGACCATTTTGACACTTTTTTGGGACCATTGGCATTTATACAGCGATCAGTGCTATAAAAATGCACTGATTACTGTGTAAATGCCATTGGCAGTGAAGGGGTTAACCTGCAGGGGGCGCTCTAAGGGTTAACAGTGTTCCCTGGGCGTGTTCTAACTGTGGGGGGACTGCCCTAGCTGGGGAAGGGAAGTGATCACAGCCTCCATATAGAGGAAGGCTGTGATCACAGCCCTTCCCCCTTCACAGAACGGAGGTCCGTGTTTACATACACGGACCTCCGTTCCTTTGCTCTGGGGGGGCCATTGCGGCAATCGAACCCGCTCCCTGGCCCTCACTAGGCTCGGTCTCGCGGCCGCAGTCGTATTACAGCGATTTGCGCTCACCACCCACCTTGTCGCCGTCAGATGCCGATCGGCGGTCGGCAAGGGGTTAAAGGAATATTTCATTTTTATTGTTTTACTTTAAGCATTATTAAAATCACTGCTCCTGAAAAAACTATTGATTTAAAAACTTTTTTTTGCATTGATACATGTCCCCTAGGGCAGGACCTGGGTCCCCATACACTTTTTATGGTAATAACTTGCATATTAGCCTTTAAAATGAGCACTTCTGATTTTTCCTGTTCGGGTCCCATAGACTTTAAGGGTGTTTGAATGTTCGCACAAATGTTTTGTTTGTTTGCATGTTCTGGTGCGAACCGAATGGGGGGGGGGGGGGGGTGTTCGGCCCGTCCCTACTTTTATACTTTACCAAAAAATTGGGGAATGAATTGCATTTATGTGTCCAGAAATTAACGTGTGTGTTTTATACTGAAGTTTCATATTTATAAAGAGTTGTGCTAATATTGTGTAGCATACAATAATGGAACTACCAACATTTTAATCTTTAGGGTAAGTAATCTTCAGGCCTAAAATCATGTAAACCAAAAATGTAAAAAATGGCCCTGTTACTCAAGTGTTTGAAATACCTATCCTCTGTTCCCTAACACCCACCCTCTCTCCTAACGGGAGTAGCATAGAAGTTTTAGTTTGCCTCACCTGCCAGCTGCCCATAGCAAGTAGGAGGGTGTGGGGCTAGCATACCACCCCCCCCCCCACATTACGCACTGCCATTGTGAAGGGGAAGGGGGTGGGAGGATGACGGGAGGAGGGGCGGCAAAATGCACCTTCTCCTGTGTAGACAGAAATTCTTGTACAGGCCCTGGTAGCTGTTGTTTCTCAGATAATACAGTATAATATTTTAGTTTACAATTAGTGTTGAGCGAACCCGGACTGTAACGTTCGGGTCCGTACCGAACTTTCGGGTGTCCGTGGCACGGACCCGGACCCGGACATTTCAAAAATCGTTCGGGTTCGGTCCGGGGTTCTGCTATTTTACTCCACGTGTTGAGAAGCTGCAGGGCAGCCAATCAACAAGTGTTTCACTGGTTTGCCCTTAGAAGCCATCACAGCCATGCCTACTAATGGCATGGCTGTGATTGGCCGGTGCATCATGTGACCCAGCCTCTTTATAAGCTGGAGTCACAGTGCTGCAGTCACATGCTCCTTGGGTTAGTGTAGGGAAAGGTAGCTGACTGCGTGAGGGACAGATTTGAGACATTTTAAGACCTGATCCTGCATCCTGAGATAGATTACTTTACTACTGCTGTCTGTGCTGTTGCTCTGAGGACAGATAGCAGAAATTAGAGATTTCACATACCGCTGCTTTGAGTTGCAGATCAAGCTCTGCATAGAACAACGATCGCTACGATCGTGCTCTACGATCAGATTGTTGGGGGAATTTGAGATTTCAAATACCGCTGCTTAGAGTTGGAGATTTGCAGATTAAACTCTG
>BLSH010417460.1:309292-325481 GCA_018402905.1 Glandirana rugosa
TTCAATGGTAGGTTTTAAACGACTTTAAAATAACTTAGGTAAAAAGGAAGATGAGCACTCTACAAGGGACACGGTGACCGACGTTATGTTGGGGTTTCGTACTAGCTAGGTGGGGGTACGAATTGTCAACCTGTCTCCAAGAAAAGTAATTTAAGACACGGGGAAGAAGAGGTTTGCATGGAAACGAGTAAGGTCGGTTTTTCAAGTTAAAATTGGAGTAGCCAGGTGTCTTGTCATCAGAAACAGTGGAAGTTAAAGCAAGATCTGGAAGACCAAGAAAAATATCAAACAGAACAGCTCGCAGGATTGTGAGAAAAACAATTCAAAACCCACATTTGACTGCACGATCCCTCCAGAAAGATCTGGCAGACACTGGAGTTGTGGTACACTATTCCACTATAAAGAGATACTTGTACAAATATGGTCTTCATGGAAGAGTCATCAGAAGAAAACCTCTTCTACGTTCTCACCACAAAAATCAGCGTTTGAACTTTGCAAATGAACATATAGACAAGCCTGATGCATTTTGGAAACAAGTTCTGTGGACCGATGAGGTTAAAATTGAACTTTTTGGCTGGAATGAGCAAAGGTACGTTTGGAGAAGAAGGGGCACAGAATTTAATGAAAAGAACCTCTGTCCAACTGTTAAGCATGGGGGTGGATCGATCATGCTTTGGGGTTGTATTGCAGCCAGTGGCACAGGGAACATCTCACGAGTAGAAGGAAAAATGGATTCAATAAAATTTCAGCAAATTTTGGATGGTAACTTGATGACATCTGTGAAAAAGCTGAAGTTAAAGAGAGGATGGCTTCTACAAATGGATAATGATCCTAAACACACTTCGAAATCCACAGGGGATTACATCAAGAGGCGTAAACTGAAGGTTTTGCCATGGCCTTCACAATCTCCTGACCTCAACATAATTGAAAATCTATGGATAGACCTTAAAAGAGCAGTGCGTGACAGACAGCCCAGAACTCTCAAAGAACTGGAAGGCTTTTGTAAGGAAGAATGGGCAAAGATACCTCAAACAAGAATTGAAAGACTCTTGGCTGGCTACAAAAAGCGTTTACAAGCTGTGATACTTGCCAAAGGGGGCAGTGCAAAATATTAACTCTGCAGGGTGCCCAAACTTTTGCAGACTCCATTTTTTTGTTTTCTGTTATTTTGAAAGTGTAAATGATGGAAATAAAATCTAACTTTTGTTGACATATTATAAGAATGTCTAATCTGTAATCTGATGCCTTTTGGAGATTTTTCCATCATTCCTTGGCTTCTTTATGCACATTAATACAAATTTTTACCTGGGGTGCCCAAACTTTCGATCCCCACTGTATCCCCTTTTATTTGTGGCCTAACCAGACTGCTTACAAATTTTCCAACCCCAGTACAATTAGCGATGGGGTTTGGGATTGTACTGAAGTATGATATGGTCTGAACTTTGCCTGCTCAGTAAATAGGTGAACTGAATTGGCTTTTCATCCACACACCAAGCCAAACCTCTGGCTGCAGAGGGAAGTTATATATTTTGCAGTGGTATTGCTACTGCTGCTAAATGTCACAACTTCCCACTCTGGGCTCCTGGTTTCAAGGAAACCAAAGGTTGCTGGTGTTCTAAAAACCCATGGCCTATCTCTGCTGTGCCTATTCGGCTATCAGCTGGGGATTCCCAGTCAGCACTTGAAAGCAAACAAAGGGGAGGCGATGGCGGCTGACATCACTGACTAAAATGGTTCCTTGGCCATACTTGGTTATGTCCATGGCCATTTTTAGTCCAAGCCATTAGCCCCCATCACTGGCCCCTTGTTTACAAACAAGTTGCCAGCCCAGGGACCTGTCTTTCACATATTCATCCATGTTATGGAGGTGGACATCTGGGGGCTCTTAATTTAAAGGTGGGTTCTAGCTTTTGATAAGCCCTCTGCTCATAGACTCCTAAATCCACTGGGCCAGTGATGTAAGGAAGAGGCATTTGTCCTTATCAACATGGAAGCAAGATGCTTTTCCATGGGTAGTCCCTCATAGCTTGGTAACATCCCCATGTTAAGGACCTGTGTTCTGGAATAGATCTTGGGGGGACCACAAGTCATTTTTTGTGTGGTCACCCTTTAAATCCATTTGGTAGATAAGTTACTGGTATGACACTTCCACTTGTGTATGTAAAATTTACTTTGAACTACTGAGCTCTGCAGACAACAAGATTTTCTTTCAGCATGAAGAAACATGAAAATAATCTATGAACTTCATCTGAGGAAAAATGAGACAAAAAAGTATGTAAAAGCATGAAGCTGAGAAAATTGAGAGTGGGCATGGGGAGGGGAGGGAGTAAGGCTACAATCATGAAATATAGGAGAAAGCCAACAAAAATACTGTTAAACTGTTTATGTACCGTATGCCTGTAGGTTCCTGTATGAAGATCTGTTATTGAATGCAACATACGTGTAATGCCTCGTACACACGGTGCAACGGTCGTGCGACCGCACGTTCAACTTTTTCCAAAATCGGCTGTTGACGGTTGTGTCTAGCATACTGACGGTGGTCAAGTAATCGTACAACAAAGCTAAACGTAGTGACGTGTTACGAGCGTCTAAAAAGGAAGTTCGGGTGAATGTTATTTGTGAATTACGAACGTAGGTTTACATGAACGTACACTTCCTGGTGTTTCTGACTCCTGAGCATGCGTGTTTTGCACGTACATCTTTTGTTGGGCCAACTTCTGTACACAGGATTCAACAGTCATACAACGGCTTGTTGGCCAACAAAAGTTTTCTTGTTTGCTCAGCCAACTTCTGTTGTACGACTGTTGAACGTCGGCTGTTGTAATCGCGTGTACAACAAGCTGTTGTAAGACTGTTGTTGTACGACCGTTCCATCATGTGTACGGGCCATTAGACAATTATCCACTCATTGTTGATCAATATCTTACTAGTTTATAACTGAATAGCTTTTCCAGTTCTTCTTCACCAATATATCACTTACTTCTCAGTTATTAAATTATATACCTCTAGGAACTTGGTACATCACACTCACTTTTGAACATCTTGCTATATGTATAGCCATAGCATGGCTGTCTGGACCACACCTGACTGCCATTTTTTCATTTGGAGAAAATGGATGAAACTATTAAATTGTAGTTATTTTGAAAACAAATCAAATTAGGGGAAATTAAACTGATTACATAGCCTTTTAAAGTGGTATACTGCTGGATAAACTGACAATCATTGAAGAAGTTGGTGCTTTTACAGTGATAGCAGCAATCTTCCTTGTCCTGTACCAAGTGCCTTCCCCTGCACACTGACCACGTGGGGTTGCTCGCTTGGCACTGCCACTATGTCCTGTATTTTTTAGTGAATGCGAGGCATTCGCTGATCGGATGAGGTAAAGATTTTGACATCACCATTCTTTCTCTCCACCTCGTCAAGAACAAAGAAAATCTTGTATTCATTGAAAAGAATACACGGCATTCTGTGAATGATAGCAGTGCTGAGTGAGCAACCCTCTGTAGTCAGTGTGCTGAGGGGAAGCTGCTTGGCACAGGGAATATAATTTTGCTGCTATAACTGTAGTAGGGCCAACTACTGCACTGATCGCAAGCTTCACCAGCGGTCTCTCAGGTATGAAATATGCATACTTACATTAATCACAGCTGGACTAATGTACAGTATCTCACAAAAGTGAGTGCACCCCTCACATTTTTATAAATATTTTATTCTACCTTTTCATGTGACAATACTGAAGAAATGACACTTTGCTACAATGTAAAGTAGTGAGTGTACAGCTTGTATAATAGTGTAAATTTGCTGTCCCTTCAAAAAAAACTTAACACACAGCCATTAATTTCTAAACCACAGGCAACAAAAGTGAGTACACCCCTAAATGAAAATGTCCAAATTGGGCCCAAAGTGTAAATATTTTGTGTGGCCACCATTATTTTACAGCACTGCCTTAACCCTCTTGGGCATGGAGCTCACCAGAGCTTCACAGGTTGGCACTGGAGTCCTCTTCCACTCCTCCATGATGACATCACAGAGCTGGTGGATATTAGAGACCTTGCGCTCCTCCACCTTCCATTTGAGGATGCCCCACAGATGCTCAATAGGGTTTAGGTCTGTAGACATGCTTGGCTAGTCTATCACCTTTACCGTTAGCTTCTTTAGCAAGGCAGTGGTCATCTTGGAGGTGTGTTTGGGGTCGTTATCATGTTGGAATACTGCCCTGTGGCCCATTCTCCGAAGGGAGGGGATCATGCTCTGCTTCAGTATGTCACAGTACATGTTGGCATTCATGGTTCCCTCAATGAACTGTAGCTTCCCAGTGCCAGCAGCACTCATGCAGCCCTAGACCATGACACTCTAACCACCATGCTTGACTGTAGGCAAGACACACTTGTCTTTGTACTCCTTACCTGGTTGCTGCCACACACACTTGACACCATCTGAACCAAATACGTGTATCTTGGTGTCAACAGACTACAGGACATTGTTCCAGTAATCCATGTCCTTAGTCTGCTTGTCCTCAGCAAACTGTTTGTGGGCTTTCTTGTGCATCATCTTTATAAGAGTTTTCCTTCTGGGATGACAGCCATGCAGATCAATTTGATGCATTGTGTGGTGTATGGTCTGAGCACTGACAGGCTGACCCCCCAACCCCTTCAACCTCTGCAAGACAACCTCTGGATATGACGCTGAGCATGTGCAATCAACTCCTTTTGGTCCTTTCTTCAGTGTTGTCACATGAAAAAAATAGAATAAAATATTTACAAAAATAGGGGGGGGGGGGGGGCCAATCTCACTTTTGTGAGGTACTATAAGTTGTGGGAGATTAGCTTGTGGGGATCATCTTTCCTGGGTAAAATAGTCAGCGTGCAGGCAAATTTCATTAAAATCTGGTGGCTTGCCAGGTTTATTTGGGAAAAAGGTTTGCAAGTTAAAAACAAACAAAACAGAAAATAAGTCCTTGCCGTCTAAACAGTATAGTTTCCTCACTATAAGCTAAAGTGCAAACCTTGTCTTTTTAAAGTCCAAACAGACACAGATCTCCCTCAGATTCCCTTCTGAGTTCCAGGTCAGAGCTAGAGTGTGTTCTCTTCCTGGTTACTTAAGCCACCTGATGCTGGAGGACTCCAGTGGACCACAAACTCCGGACCGGAACCAGCCCTGCCACGGTGGCTGGTAAAATCCAGACCGGACTCTGTTTAATCCTGTACAAATGAATGCATACGTGGTGACAGGTAGCGTCCGTCTACTACTTCACCTCGCATACCGTCACATATCCTCCCCCTCTGCTCAAGTCACTGTGGCTGAGCAACAGTCCCAACCATACAGTGGACCTGGGAGAGAGCATCCACATTGTTCTGGAGTCTTCACGCCCGGCATAGGCGTGCTCACATAGGGTGGCAGGTGTGCCTGGGCACACCCTAATCACCCTATACTGTGCAGATTCCCCCTGCTGCCTGGCTGCAGAGAAAGGGACTGGGGAATCTTAGTCCTCAGTCTCTGTCTCAAAAGTGAGACATCAGGGGTCTGTTTAGACCCCTGATATTTCACCAACGCCAATGGGGCTCCTAAATAAAATTGTAAAAAGAATAATAAAATATAATATTGTAAAAAATAAAAAAAACAAAATTGTAAAAAATTAAATAGAATAAAAACAAACTACTGACACCGATTTCTGCCCTTTCTGACATATATACACACACACTCATGTTTGTTTGCGCTTTGTGGTGCACACCCTAATGCAATAGGCTGCGCACACCTATGTTCCACTGTGAACTTAAATGGCTGTAGGGTCATGAACCACCTAGTCACCCAACTATTTTTCTCCCCGTTGTCCCACATCCACTTCAGGGGGCATGGTCAGTGACTAGCCTAAACAACCTTCCTAAGAGGTAGTACTTCAGTGCCTCTAAGGCCCACTTGATAGCCAGGCACTCCTTCTCCACAATGGCATAGTTCCTCTCATGCCTGTTAAGCTTCCTGCTTAAGTAGACGACCGGGTGCTCGTCACCATCTCTGATCTGGGACAGAACAGCACCTAGCATCTACCACTGTTTGTATTCTGGGCAGATGCGATTCCCAATCTGGGCTGTGGATGACCACATCATCCAAATAGGTGGCTGCATTGGGGCGATGCAGCCTCAAGGTTTTGTCTATCATTCCCTGGAAGGATGCAGGGACCCCATGCAGACCAAACAGCATTCACTTGTACTGGAAGGACCCCTCGGGGGTAGAAAAGGCTGTTTTTTCCTTTGCTGACTCTGTTAGGGGGATCTGCCAGTAGCCCTTAGTTAGGCCTAGGGTTGTTAAGTACCGGGCACCTCCCAACCTGTCCACAAGTTCATCAACCCACGGCATTGGGTATGCGTCAAATTTAGACACGTTATACAGTTTCTTGAAATCATTACAGAACCTGATAGTGCCATTGGGCTTTGAGACCAGCACTATGGGGCTCGGCCAGGTGCTGTGGGATTCCTCTATCATGTCCAACTCCAACATGGTTTTTACTCCCTTTGCCATCACCTACCATCTAGCCTCAGGTATCTATTAGGGTTTTACATTTACATGGACCCCTGGTTCCCTAATTATGTCACGGTGGTCAATCCAGGTAGGGGAGAGAAAAAGTCTCTATTTTTACTTATAAATTCCTTAACATCATTTTGTTGCGTCAGTGACAAGTACTCAATTATGGGGATGTCCGGGGTCAAGGATAGCCTGTCCTTTTGAGGAGTGAGCACTGTCAATTAACTCTCTCTGTCCTTCCACGGTTTTAAGAGATTCACATGGTAAATTTGCTTGGGTTTCCTTTTCCCTGGCTGGTAAACTTTGTAGTTCACTTCCTCTACTCTTTCCCTAATCTCAAAGGGACCCTGCCACTTTGCTAGGAATTTATTTTCAACCGAGTGGAATAGTACCAGCACTCAGTCTCCGGGGGTTGAAAGTCCAGGTTTCGGCACCCCGATTATAAACCCTTCTCTGGGCTTCCTGGGCTTGCTCCATATGCTCTCGTACCAGGGGCTGGACCACTGCGATTCGATCTTGCATCAGGGAGACATGCTCTATGCCACTTCTATATGGCGTGGCCTCTCCTTCTTATGTCTCTTTTGCGACATTTAGCAGCCCCCTGGGATGCCTACAATACAACAGTTCAAAGGGGGAATACCCCGTAGACACCTGGCAAACATGAGATACGGCAGTAATATATCCCAATCTCTCCCATCTTTTTCCACTACCTTTTTCAAAATGCTTTTAAGTGTTTTATTAAACCTCTCCACAAGTCCATCCGTTTGGGGGTGGTAGAACGAGGTACGGAGATGGGAGATTTTATACAACCTCCAAAATTCCTTGGTTACATGGGACATAAATGGGGTGCCCTGATCTGTTAAGACCTCTTTAGGGATCCCCACCCGACTAAACACCTGGACCAACTCCCTGGCGATAGCGGGCCGCGTAATCTAGTATTACCAGGATGTGCTGGTGTCCCCAGGCAGACTTTACTATGGGTCCCACAAGATCCATTCCAATTCTTTCGAATGGCACTGTGAATTAGGAAAATGAGGCGAGGGCACAGAGATTTGAAACTCAGGGCAGGATTCACAATACTCTCTGACATCTGCCACCCGGGCCAGAAGAATCTCTTTCTATCTATTCTCTCCCTGGTCTTCGCCAAACCCAGATGTCCCCCCATTACATGTACATGGGCCAGATCTAGCACCATCCTGCGAAAGGGTTTGGGAACCACTAGCTGTTCTACTTCGTCCTCCCCGTGTTTTACCACCTGATACAACAAATTATTTTTTAGAGCCATGTAGGGAAAAGTCAGGTACTACATTCTGTTCACTCTCACAATCAGGAACACAGACATTTTCTGGGTCATTAGCCCCCAGCTGGGAGCTAGCTTCCAGCTCCTCCGGCTCCCCAACCATTACAGGAAAAGGAAGAGGGGCTCCTCCTCCCTCGGTCCTGCCACCAGTTTCCCCTTCCATTTGGCAAAAAGGGTCTGGTGAGAGTTCCCGTGCTTCCGCAGCAGGGGGAGCTCTATCCTCCAGACTTCCTGTGCCTTCCCATAACCTCCAAAAATGGAAAAAATCCCTCCCCACTAGGGCCTCATGAAGCAGTGAAGGTACCACCCCCACTGAATGTGTCACACTGCCCCAAGAGGTGTCAATCTCAACCACCGCCGTCTGGTAGTCACGAGTGTCCCCATGGATGCAAATGACCCCGACAGTGCTAGGGTGTAAGCTTTCAGGATTTACACAACTCTTTTGACCAACATTACCACACTACCAGAGTCAAGCAGTGCAGTGACTGGTTTCCCATCAATAGAAATCACACACCTTTGCTTCTCCATGCAACTTGAACATGATGCTGTATATGCGACCTGTGCAAAAAGAGAAAGGCGTCTATTCACATAAGTATAATCTCATTGCATGGGTTCATCATTCAGGGGACAATTGGCAGCAATATGGCCCAATGCATGACATCAGTAGCACTGCATGTTCTCTATACCCAGTCCTCTCAAGGGTCTCCAAGACCTTCCTGGCTTCTTTGGCCAGTCTCCAGGTCTAGAGCCCACCATCACTTTAGCCGTAGCAGTCTTATCAAACTTCCCCATGCCCTTGAACCCTGAAACAGTCTTACCCGGTCCGCCGGGCGATCTTTCACCCCTAGAGACATTGGAGGGGGCGCAGATGGGTGCAACAAGTCCTCAGCAGCAGTGTATCTCTCCACGAGGTCCACAAGTTGGTTGGCGGTTTTGGGGTGCTCATGACTGACCCATTTCCTCAAAGCAGCAGCGAGCACACATAGATAGGGGTCCATGACCACGCGCTCCACAATATGGGGGTCTCCGGATGCAGCCACTTCCTGGTGAGGTGGGCCAGGCCAAACATCTGCGAGCGGGGTAGCTTGTCGGTGAGGTAGGTACACTGATGCACCTGTTGGGCCCAGACTGCCATGTATGTGGTAAGAGGCGCGTACCAACTTTGGTGCTACTGTCACCGAAGGTGTGGGCCCCTTCTTTAATTCCAGCAGGGCCTCCGCAAACTGTTGTTTCATCTGCTGTTGTGCTGCGATAGCCTGGAGACTTTCCTCCCACTGAGCTGCAGCGGGCTGTGTGATCCCGGGATTGGTTTCCTGCAGAGCCGCCTGTTGAGTCGCCTGTTGTGCTGCAGCGGCCGCTGCGACCTGGCGGTTGGTTTCCCGCTGAGCTGCATTGGCTTGCAGCAGGGCCTTCAATATTTCCTCCATCTTGGAATGTTGCCCACTGAACTCCACTACGTGTGGGAAATTAACTTGTGGGGATCATTTTTCCTGAGGAAAATAGTCAGCGTGCAGGCAACTTTCTTTAAAATCTGGCGGCTTGCCAGGTTTATTTAGAAAAAAGGTTGGCAGATTGACAAACAAAACAGAAAATAAGTCCTTGCCATCCGGCGCTAAACTAAACAGTATAGTTTCCTCACTATACAGTGTGAGGCTGGCCCCGATACCCACAAAACATAAGCCAAAATGCAAGCCTTGTCTTTTTAAAGTCCAAACAGACACAGAGCTCCCTCAGATTGCCCTCTGAGTTCCAGGTCAGAGCTAGAGTGTGTTCTCTTCCTGGTTATTTAAGCCACTTGTTGGTGGACTCCAGTGGACCACAAACTCCAGACGGTGGCTGGTAAAATCCGGACCGGACTCTGTTTAATTCAGTCCAAATGAACGCATACGAAACGACAGGTAGCATCCGTCTACCACTTTGCCTCACATACCATCACAAAGTATACAATAAAAATACCTGGAGTTCAGCTTTAAAAAATGCTTAGCTGGATTTACTCTATAAGGCTAGGCTCCCACCTACGTGTTTTTTTTCCATTTTGCAGGTATGCTCTACAGTCCTTTAACATGAATTTCTATGGGTCACGTTCACATCTGTGCATTTTTTTTAACTGGTGCATTTTTTCGGAAAGGGTCAGGGAATTTTTTGCATGCAGCAGGTTGTGTTTTTTGTTTGGCCTGCATCCCAAAAATGCAAAACACAAAAACTAGGCCTGATTTACACCTAAGCAGGTTGCGGTTGATGCCTTTCCCAACTGCATCTTGCTTTTTATGCGTACACATTTTTGATGCGTTTTTAATGCATTTTGGCCTACCAGCCTATACCTTTGAGACAGCCCATTGGGAGCAATGTGTGAGGTAGGCCGTGATGCGATCACACTGGGAGGAACTGGGCAGAGCTTAAGATTGCCTGAAGTCATTTGAGCTAAGCTGTTTTTTGACCTCTGAAATTAGTGTATTTTATTTGGTTTCCCTACTCTATCCCTTCCCTATGTAAGTTTTCGGTGCGGGTGAGGTGCTGTATAATGCAGGGGATACCGCCTGGCGCCTCTACAGCATGTAACTAACTCAGGCAGGCAGGCCCTCTGTCCGACCGTAGTGTCATTAGAGGTGTAGCCCAGCACTGGAGGACATGACCCAAGTCTCCCAACGGAATGGAAGCGCCTCTGATTAGATCAGTGACCTATCTGTCTCTCTCTAGGTGATCGTCCCAGTACTGCCAGCTCTGCCTCTGCCCATACATGATTCAGGGACTGTGAGTCCTATATCGAGTCTAGTCATGTGACCCCTGACCACCCCCCCCGTGTCAACCATCATTTGTAGAGGCCACCTCCATTTGTAGAGGTGTTCTGTTGCCTGTCCTGTACAGAGGCAGTGTCACTCACATGCAGACATGCTATATCAGAGTAGAGGGCACTCAGGGGTCGGTGAGTGGTGACCGCTGGGGCCTGGAGGCAACAAGGCAGGGTTTGTGCCTGGCACAGTCATTGGATGCAGAGCCCCAGTGAGTGAACTTGAAGAACACTGACATTGTATTACTGTACAGTGTGTATAGACTGATCTGTCCTCAGACTCATCACATGTGTGATATCATGATTGTACCGAGCACATGACCTGGACAAAAGGGTCCCCCCTCCTCTCCTCCCCCCACCTCTCCCCCTCTCATATCTCCCCCCCTCCCCTCCTTCCCCCTCTCCTCCTTCCTCCCCCTGCTCCTCCCCCTCTCCTCCTTCCCCCACCTCTCCCCCCTCTCCTCCCCCCCCCTTTTCTTTACCCTTCTCCTCCTATCCCCCCCCCCCTACACTGGTATAGGGTGTCTGCCCACACATTGCTCCATATGGATGGGTGATGTAATGCTGCCAGGGCATTTTCCTCTCCTATGGAAGCCTCCTCCACACACAAGATGACCTTCCCAACTGTCATCTGTGCCGAACTTCTGAGGAGTGGAGGACACCACACAGAAACACACCATTTACAGCAGGGGTGTCCAACCGCTGGCCCGTGGCACACGGTGCCCTCTGATGCGACCTGCACAACCTCATTCTCTGGGATGGCAGGTCGACAAGCCCAGATCACAGGTTCCCAACCCGCCATCCTCAAGCATCCATGTGAAGAAGGGAGCTGGCGCTAGAGGAGGCAGAGCCAAGGCTTCTTGCATAGTGCCAGCTTCTGTCACAGGCGGAGTGATACCAAAGGTACTCCGCCTGTGACAGGAGCATTACAGGAAGCATTGGCTTTGCTCTATATTACAGCCACATGCTTCCTCCAATGCCAGCTCCTGTCACTCTGATGCTTGGGGATGGTGGGTCGGAAACCCACAATCTAGGACAGCAGTCACCAGGGATACCCGCCAGTGGTACCAGCCAGCAATACCTTCCCTGGAGGAGAGCTGTCTGCATAGGCAAAGGGTGTGGAGTTGGGGGTGCAGCCAAGGGGGGGGCAAAAGTAGGTTTCGCCTAGGGTGTCAGAAATCCTTGCACCAGCCCTGCCCTCAGCTTCTTTAGCAAGGCAGTGGTCGTCTTGGAGGTGTGTTTGTGGTTGTTATCATGTTGGAATACTGCCCTGCGGCCCAGTCTCCAAAGGAAAGGGATCATGTTCTGCTTCAGTATGTCACAGTACATGTTGGCATTCATGGTTCCCTCAATGAACTGTAGCTTACCAGTGCTGGTAGCACATATGCAGCCCCAGACCATGACACTCTCACCACCATGCTTGACTGTAGACAAGACACGCCTGTCTTTGTACTCCTCACCTGGTTTGCCGCCACACACGCTTGACACCATCTGAACCAAATATGTTTATCTTGGTCTCATCAGACCACAGGACATTGTTCCAGTAATCAATGTCCTTAGTCTGCTTGTCTTCAGTAAACTGTTTGTGGGCTTTCTTGTGCATCATCTTTAAAGGAGGCTTCATTCTGGGACAACAGCCATGCAGACTAATTTGATGCAGTGTGCGGCGTATTGTCTGAGCACTGACAGGCTGATCCCCCGCCCCTTCAATGCTGGCAGCATTCATACATCTATTTCCCAAACACAACCTCTGGATATGACGCTCAGCATGTGCACTCAACTACTTTGGTTGACCATGGTGAGGCCTGTTCTGAGTGGAACCTTTACTGTTAAACCGCTGAATGGTCTTGGCCACCATGCTGCAGCTCAGTTTCAGGGTCTTAGCAATCTTCTTATAGCCTAGGCCATCTTTATGTAGAGCAACAATTCTTTTTTTCAGATCCTCAGAGAGTTCTTTGCCATGAGGGGCCATGTTGAACTTCCAGTGACCAGTATGAGAGTGAGAGCGATAACACCAAATTGAACACACCTGCTCCCCATTCACACCTGATACCTAGTAACACTAACGAGTCACATGACACCGGGGAGGGAAATGGCTAATTGGGCCCAATTTGGACATTTTCACTTAGGGGTGTACTCACTTTTGTTGCCAGCGGTTTAGACATTAATGGCTGTGTATTGAGTTATTTTGAGGGGACCACAAATTTACACTGTTTTAAAAGCTGTACACTCACTACTTTACATTGTAGCAAAGTGTCATTTCTTCAGTGTTGTCACATGAAAAGATATAATAAAATATTTACAAAAATGTGAGGGGTGTACTCAGTTGTGTGAGATTCTGTATATAAAATTCATATGTATATATGTATATTATTATTATGCATTTTTGATGCATTTTCGCTGTGTTTCCATTGAAGTCTATGAAACCAAAAACGCAACCTGCTGCGGGAAAAAAGTCCCTGCATTGGTGGAAAATGCACAGATGTGAATGTGAAAATAGAAAATGGACTGTAGCTATCAAAGAACTGTAATACAAGTAGACTTTCTGAAGGATCACTATTAAGTGAATATTCATTGACTATAAATGATTTACTAAAGACAGAAATAGTGTCCTAGCCCCACAAGCTTGTGTTCATTAAATACCCACTCAATATAATAGGAAATGCTTGCCTTCAAATACCATAAGAAACCCTATAATATTATAGGTACTGCAGGAAGTAACCTTTGTGGCCTGGTTATAAATAATCTTTTCTAAGCTATTGGCATATTATGTTTTCTACTTATGCTGCTAATTACATACATTAAATGCATAGTCATGGCTTACTTACATAAGTCTGTCCTGAGACTTCTAATCTTACTATTTCCTTATCAACAGAAGAGTTTCTCATTTTGAAGTAATGTCATAATTAAAAGTCCCAGAGGCACATGTGTGCTAGATGCAGGGCCATCATTAACCATTGAAAATGTAATTTAAATAAAAATATATAAATATATGTTTACCAACTTTTACATGTTTATAGATGACTAGAAATGCCTAATAAGGCTTCATTCACATCTGCAGATGCAGTGCATTATAACTGCATTTTACACACGTTACTATTCATCTCCCAAGTGTTTTCAGCCTCAGAACACAGTCCCATAAATGTCTATAGGGAGCTACACTGCAAATACGGCCAGTGCAAAATAAATACTGGAAAATGTGTGCTGCTCAGGCTACAAGGGAAAGCAATCGTGTATCCACCACTGTGAGTCCAAGCCAGGGAAGGAGCTTGTCTTGGCTCCAATCAACTGTTGAGCAAAGGATGGATCCCATGAAATTGCACATCATTGCAGACCCACTGGTATTAGAATGAATGGCAGTCTCAGCCTGGGCTCCTGCCAGGCCATGCCCCTAATGTGTTTCACTCCACCCGCTGGAGCTTAATCATAGGGCTTAATCCACATAAGTAAGCTCTGGGAACAGAGTGAAATGAGTTGGGGCATGACCTGGCAGGAGCCAAGGCTGAGACTGCGTTTAGGAGAGTTTAGTGTTTTTTTCTGTCAGAAACTCTGAGCTTAAAATATGCCTCTAAGGCTGGGTTCACACTTGTCCAACACAAAAACCGTCAGACTTTTGATCCTACTTTGCCCTGCAACATTGGTCCTACTTCTGTCCTACTTTGGTCCTACTTCCATCCGACTTGAATGAACAAGATAAGATTTTGCTCCGACTTTGAGATAGTGACTTGTCCTTTGACCAATCAAAACAATCCCAGTGTCAGATAAATTCCTTTTACTGCTGCTGTAATCACCAAGTCGGATGTCACAGGTCGGATGGTTAGAACAAGGATCCGACTTTGATCCTACTTCAATGATATTCAATGGGCTGAAGTAGGACCAAAGTCGGACCAAAGTAGTACAGGAACCTTTTTCAAAGTCAGACCGACTTGTGTCGGACCAGTTAATAGGGTCCGACACCCTATTAGGGAAACATTGATTTTGTGACGCAATGCGACTTGTGCTCACAATGTCGGTCCATTTGTCGGATAGTGTGAACCCAAGCTTAATGTCCTAATGTGTATGGACACATTGAGCTACATGCAAAACTCCTGTAGAGGCAGCAATTTTTAAACCACCATGCATGGACCTTAGGAGTTAACAAAAATCAGGTGTCTACTGCTTGGCGATATTTTTTAACATGTCAGAGTCATGTTAACAAAGATCGCAGTCAAGGTGAAAAGTTATGGTATGTCAGAGATGTGGTTATTGCAATTATGATGGCAGAGCTTCTATCCCTATTGGGAAAATATCAACCTATTTATGGGCAGCCTTAAAGTCTAATGTCAGTCTTGGCTGGATCTAAAGTCTATATAGTAGCCCTCAGCCACAACCAACATCCAGCCATAAATCAGCCTTCTTATGGCTCGTACACACGGGACGACGATCGTGTTCAACACGTCGTACTCACGACCGTTGCATGCAGAATCGATCGTCTGTGGCGGCACTTTCAACAGTTGAACGTACGACGGTCGTTCGTGGGAGTTGTATGTGCAGACTACAAAACTTGGTCGTGTCAACAAGCTCGCATACGACCGTTGAGTCGTGTGTAAAACAGCTGTGTTCAACAAAGTTGTATTGTGCTAAACACGCATGCGCCAAGTCCGGAACGGGCGGAAGTGTCCGTTCGTGTACAACTAGGCTTCAGTTTCACAGTTGCAGATTCGATTTGATTTTGACAATTCCATTCAAATAGTGAAATGCGGCGCACATTAGCATCTTTTTCAATGGGATAATAACGAAGATGCACCTTGCTAGTGGTACACATGATACTAATGTCATAAAAGTCAGCTGTACTGTAGTGATATTACTAGAATTTGCACTAATTTCAATCTCTTTTCTTCTATTTACCATTTCCTCAATATTAGAAGCTCAGAAATATGTGAATTCCTAGAATTTTACATGTTAGTGGTTCTTTGCAATTTTTTTTCACTTTGATTTTGAATGTAATTGCCCAATTCTAAATTTCCATTTTGTTAAATAAATGTAGGCAAGTATTGTAATTTTAACTATTCTTTATTATAAAATCATAAAGAATATAAATTAAATAATCAGATGAAATTATCTTGAAACAAAATATAACATCAAAAAAAGGTAAGGAGTAGAGTTGAGCGAACCTCTGGAAGTTCGGGTTCTGCTGGTCCGTCCGAACTTCGGGACAAAGTCCGGGTCCGGGTCCGGACTGAACCCGAACGATCGCACGGACAACGAACCCCATTGAAATCAATGGGGACCCGAACTTTTATGCACAAAAATGGCTGTAACAAAGTCCTGGAAAGCCCTAGAGGGCTGCAAAAGGAAGTAAAATGGGGGTAAGGGTAGGGCAAGTGCCCTACAAAAAAATGGGGACAGGGAAATAACTGTAAATATTTAAAAAAAAATAAAAACATAAAAAAAGCAAAAATGGAGGTGAATGTGGATCATCTTCAAACTGTGTCTGAAAAGTATTAATTAATGGTAGAAGCCATATAACTGTTCTAAAATCATCTTCAAACTAGGGCAAGTGCCCTACAAATAAATGGGGATAGGGAAAATAAATTAAAATC
>BLSH010417492.1:2516-15332 GCA_018402905.1 Glandirana rugosa
TAATAGTAAGATTTTGAATGCAGTAGTATATGGTTTTAGAACGATAATCTCTCCCTCAGAGCAACAACAGGAACCTCTCCCTAATGCAGTAGAAGATGGTTTTAGAACAATAATGTCTCCCTCAGAGCACCAACAGGAACTTGTCCCTAATGCAGTAGTAGATGGTTTTAGAATGATAATCTCTCCCTCAGAGCACCAAAAGGAACCTCTCCCTAATGCAGTAGTAGATGGCTTTAGAACGATAATCTCTCCCTCAGAGCACCAACAGGAACCTTTCCCTAATGCAGTAGTAGTTGGTTTTAGAACAATAATCTCTCCCTCAGAGCACCAACCGGAACATGTCCCTAATGCAGTAGTATATGGTTTTAGAACGATAATCTCTCCCTCAGAGCACCAACAGGAACCTCTCCCTAATGCAGTAGGAGATGGGCATAGAACGATAAAATCTCCCTCAAAGCACCAACAGGAAACTCTCCCTAATGCAGTAGTAGATGGTTTTAGAACGATAATCTCTCCCTCAGAGCACCAACAGGAACCTCTCCCTAATGCAGTAGTAGATGGTTTTAGAACAATAAACTCTCCCTCAGAGCAGCAACAGGAACATCTCCCTAATGCAGTAGTAGATGATTTTAGAAGGATACATTCTTCCTCAGAGCACCAAACGGAACCTATCCCTAATGCAGTAGTAGATGGTTTTAGAATGATAATCTCTCCGTCAGAGCACCAACAGGAACCTGTCCGTAATGCAGTAGTAGATGGTTTTAGAATGATAATTTCTCCCTCAGAGCACCAACAGGAACCTCTCTCTAATGCAGTAGTAGATGGTTTTACAATGATATTCTCTCCCTCAGAGCACCAACAGAAACCTCTCCCTAATGCAGTAGTAGATGGTTTTAGAACAATAAACTCTCCCTCAGAGCAGCAACAGGAACCTCTCCCTAATTCAGTAGTAGATGGTTTTAGAACGATAAATTCTCCCTCAGAGCACCAAAAGGAACCTCTCTCTAATGCAGTAGTAGATGGTTTTAGAACAATAAACTCTCCCTCAGAGCAGCAACAGGAATCTCTCCCTAATGCAGTAGTAGATGGTTTTAGAACATTAAATTCTCCCTCAGAGCACCAAAAGGAACCTCTCTCTAATGCAGTAGTAGATGGTTTTAGAACGATAATCTCTCCCTCAGAGCACCAACAGGAACCTTTCCCTAATGCAGTAGTAGATGGTTTTAGAACGATAATCTCTCCCTCAGAGCACCAACAGGAACCTTTCCCTAATGCAGTAGTGTATGGTTTTAGAACGATAATCTCTCCCTCAGAGCACAACAGGAACCTGTCCCTAATGCAGTAGTAGATGGTTTTTGAACGATAAACTCTCCCTCAGAGCACCAACTGGAACCTCTCCCTAATGCAGTAGGAGATGGTTTTGTAATGATAAACTCTCCCTCAGAGCACCAACAGGAACCTCTCCCTAATGCAGTA
Organism: Glandirana rugosa; assembly: GCA_018402905.1. Lineage (NCBI taxonomy): Eukaryota > Metazoa > Chordata > Amphibia > Anura > Ranidae > Glandirana > Glandirana rugosa. The sequence continues at coordinate 3,993 of BLSH010417492.1, forward strand.
GTAGATGGTTTAAGAATGATAATCTCTCCTTAATGCAGTAGGAGATGGGCATAGAACGATAAACTCTCCCTCATAGCACCAACAGGAACCTCTCCCTAATGCAGTAGTAGATGGTTTTAGAATGATAATCTCTCCTTAATGCAGTAGGAGTTGGGCATAGAACGATAAACTCTCCCTCAGAGCTCCAACAGGAACTTCTCCATAATGCAGTAGTAGATGGTTTTAGAACGATAAACTCTCCCTCAGAGCACCAACAGGAACCTCTCCCTAATGCAGTAGTAGATGGTTTTAGAACAATAAACTCTCCCTCAGAGCAGCAACAGGAACATCTCCCTAATGCAGTAGTAGATGGTTTTAGAACGATAAATTCTCCCTCAGAGCACCAAAAGGAACCCCTCCCTAATGCAGTAGTAGATGGTATTAGAACAATAATCTCTCCCTCAGAGCACCAACAGGAACCTGTCACTAATGCAGTAGTAGATGGTTTTAGAATGATAATCTCTCCCTCAGAGCACCAACAGGAACCTGTCCCTAATGCAGTAGTAGATGGTTTTAGAATGATAATTTCTCCCTCAGAGCACCAACAGGAACCTCTCCCTAATGCAGTAGTAGATGGTTTTAGAATGATAATCTCTCCCTCAGAGCACCAACAGGAACCTGTCACTAATGTAGTAGTAGATGGTTTTAGAATGATAATCTCTCCCTCAGAGCACCAACAGTAATGTCTCCCTAATGCCCTATAAAATGGTTCTGAACTCTAATGTCTCCCTCACAGCACAGACAGGAACGTCTCCCTAATGCACTATAAGATGGTTCTGAACACTAATGTCTCCCTAATGCAATCTGAGATGGTTGCAAGTGCTAATCTTTCCCTCACAGCACCGCTATGAAGCTCTCCCTACTCTAGTCTGAGACGATCATACACGCAGCGCTACGTGACTCTAGCCTCATATAGAGACTGGTTCCCCTGATGCACTGGCGAATCACAGCCATGCCATTAATAGGCATGGCTGTAATGGCTTCTAAGGGCAAACTAGTGAAAAGCTTGTTGATTTTCTGCCCAGCAGCTATAGAAAAGGCGCCAAAAACACCCAAATATCGAACCCGAACCCGGAGTTTTTTTCAAATGTCCGGTTTCGGAGCATGGACACCCTAAAGTCCGGTACGGACCCGTACTTTACAGTCCAGGTTCGCTCAACGCTATAAAAAAGGGCACAATGGGAAAGAGCGTGCATTTTCGCTCATAAATGCTCACTTAGCACTAAAACCCAAGAGGTCTCGTATAAAATATTAACGCAATGGTACATCACACCACAGAGAGCCAGAGGGTGGTCCCCTTCTAATTCTGAACTATGGTGGAGATGCGGTTCTGAAATAGGAACCTTTTTACACATATGGTGGTCATGTTCTCAGATTCAAAAATTCTGGCAACAAATCAATTGGATAAAACACATTACAGACACAACGATTATTCTAAATGCAGAAACCTACTTACTCCATATAAACCACATTCTATCAACAAATAACAAAAAAAAATTAACAAGACATCTTCTCAGTGCCGCGAAAAGCCTTATTCCCCTAAATTGGAAATCAGCTACAATACCAACTGTTGAGGAATGGATTGGAAAAGTGAACACAACCTCCAAAATGGAAGAACTACAGGCCATGAAAAATAAAATACGTCTGGATTCCATAAACTATGGAAAAACTGGTGGTTATTCATTAACTCAAACACATTTGCTAAATCTTTTACTCAAATTTAGTACGAACAAAATAGCATAAATGTCAAATTTCGAGTTTACCATGTGAAATTTAATTTTGGCTGAGCCCTTACTCTCAACCAAATCTTGCTCTACTACCTCACTTCCATCTCCTTCTCTCACTTACCCCCCACCCTCCCCCATCTCCCTCCCCTTTCCCCAACTCTCCCAATCCTTTCTACCATCTCCGCTTTCCACCTAACCTACTACCTCTCTAAATCTGAGTTCACTCTCTTTTTCTTCTCTGTCTACAACATATTACCTCTAAGAAAATAACAAAATCAAAAGGCTCTATTTTGTCACTGTTTTAGCAAATTGACAACCTTCTACCCAACTCAGATACTCATATATGAATACCTTTATTGCACTATATGTCCTGATTTTCAACAAATATAATTTAACAACGATTGTATTGACTATGTTCAGACAATATCTTTGTAAACTCAGAATTTTATACTGTAAATTGTTTATCTTTCAATAAATACCCTTGATTGCGAAAAAAAAGATAAAAAGGGAAAAGGAAGAATGAGAAGGAAATTAGTTTGAAGCATAAGGTAACTCATTTAAATTAGGAGGGGGAATGGAATCTGAGGGGGGAGAAGCCCCTCGAGACCCATTACCTCAACACACAAGAGAAACAATATCTGTCCTAACAGGTACAGACAACTTAACCCACAGAGGCCTAGGGCAATCTGAGTGGTAAGTGGAGGCACATGGAGACCTCCCCCAGCCAGGGTGCCTTTGAAATGTGAACAATAGGGTAATTTTGTGAAAGCCCTGTTACAATAAGTGGGATTGTTAGGTAACCCCCGGACCAGGCTAGTTAGGTTCCCCCCTAATCCTCTAGTGAGGTGGGAGGGTTCCAAGTAAATTGAGGACAATCAAAGTTAGCAATGCCCCAATTAGGGGGCAGATCTCCCTCCTATGTTGGGGAAAAGCAAGTGTATAGGAAATGTTCATCTAAATTGTCCAATAGAGGATAACAAAACAACACAAGGGAGCTAAGCGCTCCATCCAACTGAGGAACCACAGGGGTAGCAAAACCCCCGAAGGTGAGAAAAATGTTAGTAACTGGGCACCCAGAGGGAACCTTATGGGGGCCTGTTTTCTTTAAATTTCATGCTCTTCATCTTGTTCCATAGTGGTGACACTGGACTTGAAGGAAGGGGTCTTTTGGTGTGGCCGACTGAGTGTTCAGTCAAGTCCATGGGTGCTTCTCCAGAGATCAGTTTGAGATCCAGGAGAAGTTTTTCCACTGTCTGGGAAGTTTGTGAAGGAATATGTCTTGCTTTTACATATGATTTTGACAGCGAACGGAAAAGCCCACCAGTACTTGAGGTCTTTTTGTTGTAGGACTGAGAGGAGAGGTTTGAGGGTTCTCCTCTTTTGGATGGTGGAGGGGGAGAGATCTGTGAAGATATGGATTTGATGCCCCATACATGTTAGTGGTGTTTTATGGTGGGATTGTCACATCACTTTTTCCTTGATCGCATAAAAGTGGGGTTTCACGATTATATCCCTGGGTGATCCATCTTTCTTTGGGGGTCCCAGGGCCCTGTGGGCCCTGTCCAGCTCCAGTTTGTGTTGTGGTACATTGGGAATCAGGGTTTTGATGAGGTCCTGGACTGCTGCCGAAACATCCGTGATTGTCTCTGGCAGGCCTCTGATCCTGAAGTTATATTGTCTCAATCTATTTTCCAGGTCATCAATTCTGGCTAGCGCAAGTTAATCCTGGAAGACCTGGATATGAGCAGAGTTTTGGTTTGCCCTTGATAACATGATGTCTAATTTTTGTTCGATAGCCTCCATCCTGGCGCCTAGATTCCAAAAGTCTGCTTTTATGTCCCCTGTGATTTTAGCTGCTGTATTTGAGACCCCTTTTCCAGCAAATTTGAAAGTTTGAGGAACAGGTCTGCAGTTTGCATAGGAGATTCCTAGGCTAATAGGCCTGGGGAAAAGGCTCCAGGATGGCAGGCCAGAGAGGGCTCAACAGGGGAGAGAGTGCAGTCCTCCATTGTGCGGCTTATCAGGGATTCAATGGAGGCTGTAAAGGGTGCCAGGAGCTGCTGGTTACTCACAAGGGACACAGGGGTGTGAGTGAGAGTGACTGGTGCAACGACTTGCCTGTGTTCTAGGACTCCCTCTTGGTCTGCTGCAGGTGGCTGGGCAGTGGCGGTGGCCATCTTGGTGCACCTCAAAAGATGGAGAGTGAACCGCACTGAAACAAGATCCTTCGTGTGGGGATGTTGTCCGTAGGGAAATATGGGTGGGTACCCGACTCCCAATGTCTCTATGGAGCGAGATCAGGAGACTCTGGTGGTGGGCTCTCTTGCGGGGCCTGGGCTGCTACCACTGGAAACGACTGGGAGTGTCGATTCGCATGTGTGATCAATAGGATGAATAGAAAGGACCGCCCAAGACGTGGATGTAAAAAACTTGATCTTTGATTTTATTTGGTTGAAAGAACAGTAAAATGAAGCCAACGCATTTCGGGGGTCCAACAAACTCCCCCTTCTTCAGGGCTACTAGAGACAGAGACAAAATGATGTGCATACAAAATATTGTCCCAAAATATCCCATTTCTAAAAGGATAGAAACTACATATACATATATTTATAAAATTTAAAATAAAAATTAGATATTGCTTTATGAAAAAAGAGCACCAATATGAGAAAATACATAAAATAAATAAAATATCAATTTTTTTCTTTTTTCAACAGAATTCCGCCAAAAAAAATTCTTTTTAAAAAAAAAGTTTTTTTTTTAAAAAAAATCCTCTTGAAAAAGAAACTTTTTTCTTTAAAAACACAAAAATTTTGAGGTGATAATGCTACTGTGGGAACCTTACTGACCTGCTGGTGTTTGGAGCTTCGGATACTCGTCCGTTGTGAGTGGAGATCTGCAAGGGGAAATATGAGATCTGAGTGCCCGGGACCAGCTTGAGAAGGGTTGAATGAGTGGACTATTGCAGTGCGGATCCCCAGTGTGAGCCTGGAGCAGCGGGGCAGCTTTCAGCATGCTCCCGCTCCCAGTGGGACCTATGGCTGGGGATCGGGGTGCATGGAGATCAGGCGCCACCAGGCGAGCGGTCTGCCGGGAAGCGACTGCCACTAGACAGAGTGCCTGCTTCGTGCCAAGCGGGAGTGGATGTTAGGGAGGTGGGAGACCTGCCATGAGAAGGTAGACCTGAAAAGCTGCGACCACAGAGGGAACCTATGGAGGAGGGAGAGGGAGGGGATGGCAGTGGGGAGCAACTGACCTGGTGAAGTTTCAGAACGGCATCCTTGGATATGGATGTTGATGCGGCCCCATTTAAGGAACGGATGGGTTGGGCTGGGAGGGTGGAAGGAAATAGCCGGGCTGGACAGTGACGGACCAGGGTGTCAACCCATTTACGAGCTGTGGGAATTCCTCCAGTATCGGAGGTAACTCTCCTAATTATTATAAAGGCTCCAACCTCTATATGGAGAAGAAGTGGTCCTAAGCAATAAAGATCCACACCAAGATAATTCCAGGGTGGTGATGAAAAGGGCCTGGTGGAGGGGATGGGATGAAGGGGAAGTTGGAGGAAGGGATCGGATGGAGGAATGGGGGTCTGGCAGATTGCCTCCCAGGTGTGATGGTGGATGTGGGTAGGAGAAGGGGAAGGGGCAGGGTGTGTGGCTATCTGGGGGGTCGCAATTGAAAAAGGGAGGGGATGAGGGCCAGATCCCTGGAATGGAGCGGGGAACAGGAGCTGCCTGGAGGATGCATGGAGACTTGGAGAAAAGGACCATGGGATACGGGAAGGGAATGGCAGATCTATCGACTATGATTGTGTGTTTATGTACAAAAAAAAACACATCTCATATATTCAACTGATCACATTCAATTAGATTGGTCCCTAATAGGATTCAATTGTCTCATTGAGTCCATTCGGGTTTAGGGTATTTAACTGGTGGATCCAATATGATTCTCTCTGACATAGTCTGATAAACCGGTTATAGCTGATGGATTCTGGAATCTGTTCGATGATTGTGGCTGTGATCAACTGTGGGTTACGGTCGTGAAATAGGGAGAAATGGCGAGACACGCTATGTTCACGAAAACCCTTCTTGATGTTGAATATGTGTTTATTGAATCTTTGTCTAAAGGTTTGAATCATTCTCCCAACATATTGGAGATCACAGGGGCAGGTTAGTAGATAGATTACATGATCAGAGGAGCAGTCTAGATGGGAAGTGATTGGCCAAGTTTTCGTATGGCTCTTGGATTGGAAGGTCTGGTTTCCATTGGTTAATATAGAGAAGGAGAGGCACCTAGAGTGCCTACATCTAAAGCAACCTGCATCTTTTGGATCAGGATGGTTTAGCGGTAATCTGCTGGGAGCTAGATGAATCTTAATGGTTTTGGCTCTCCGAAAGATGAGTCTTGGTTGAGGGGGTAGCGTTGATCTGAGGAGCGGGTCAGACTGTAGGATGTGCCAGTGCTTTGTGAGAATATTCTTGATCTGATGGTGATCTGTATTATATTTCGTGATAAAGTTACTCTGTAAAGATGGACTGTCTAGATCTTTTGCAGAGGACGGTTTTAAGCATTCATCTTGTGACATATTTAAAGCTCTCTTATATGCTCCTTCGATCAACTTCTCAGGGTAACCTTTAGCCTTGAACCTTTCTTTGAAGATTTGAGACTGATCAAGGAAGTCCTTGTTGGTCGTGCAGTTCCTTCTTAGTCTTTTGAATTGACCAAAGGGTATATTTTTTAGTCATGGTTTATGATGGCAGCTTTCGAAGTCAAGGTAGTTGTTGCTATCCACTTTTTTGAAGAAGTTGGTGGTGGTAATTGTACCATCTGGATTTCCATTAATAGAGATGTCAAGATAATCGATCGTAGACGGGTGTGTTTGATAAGTGAAAGTAAGGCCCCATTCACTCCGGTTGAGATAGTTGACAAAATCCGGTATCTTATCCGGATCGCCACTCCAGATTAGTATTAAATCATCTATATACCTTTTGAAGAAATGGATATGATGGGTGTATGGGTTGGGTGCCAGGATGTACTCCTGTTCAAACTGACCCATATACAGGTTTGCATAACTAGGTGCAAACCTGGTCCCCATCGCCGTCCCTTTGGTTTGTAAATAGAACTCGTCTAGATGAGTAAAATAATTGTGAGTGAGAATAAACTGGATTGCTTCTAGGAGGAAAGAGGCTTGTTGTTCGGGCATCAGTGGATCCGAAAACAGATGTTGTCTCGTAGCTTTGATACCATTGGAATGTGGAATAGTGGAGTAGAGAGAGGCCACGTCTAACGTTAGCCAATGTAAATCAGGGGTCCAGATGTGATCCTTGAGGTGAAAGAGCAGATCTGTTGTATCTCTGAGGTAAGATGGTCGTTTTTTTTACAAATTTCTGCAGGTGTTGATCTATATACTGAGAAAGGTTTGATGTAAGGGAATTTATACCTGATATAATAGGTCTCCCCGGGGGATTCGTCAGGGACTTGTGGATTTTGGGGAGGTGATAAAAGAAGGGAATGTTGGGATTATCTATAGTTACACATTCTTTCTCATTCTTTGTCAAGAGGCCCTCGGTATACGCCTTGATCAGTCTCAAATCTTCAAAGCAAGGTTCAAGTCTAAAGGTTACATAAACACACAACCATAGTCGGTAGATCTGCCATTCCCTTCCCGTATCCCGTGGTCCTTTTCTCCACGTCTCCACGCATCCTCCAGGCAGGTCCTGTTCCCCGCTCCATTCCAGGGATCTGGCCCTCATCCCCTCCCTTTTTCAATTGCGACCCCCCAGATAGCCACACACCCTGCCCCTTCCTCTTCTCCTACCCACATCCACCATCACACCTGGGAGTCAATCTGACAGACCCCCATTCCCCTCCATCTGATCCCTTCCTCCAACTTCCCCTCCATCCCATCCCCTCCACCAGGCCCTTTTTATCACCATCCTGGAATTATCTTCCATCAGTATGCGGCTAAAATGGGTGCCTTTATGTCCGGTACCATCTGCATCCCCCTGTCATCTGGAAGGGAACCAGAAAGTCTAGGGGCGTGGCTTGGACGTAGATGGCAGCGGACGCCAGAAAGCAGAGCTCCAGAATCCAAAGTCTAATCTGCCGACATCTGACCGCCTGGGACCAGGGTAAGAGGCACTATTACCACCACCAGCCTCCCCATCCCCTACGCTTCAAAACAAAGCTATTCTTCCAAGGATCGGTGGACCCGTTCCGCATGGCCAAAAATTTAGTCCCCGGCTTCTGAGGCCTAGTCGCGGCGATGCGGACCGCGGTACCAACGGCCCCTGAGTTGCCCAGATACTTCCCCAGACATCACTACACACCCAACGGGGACTCACCAAACCTTTCCATACCGCGAGGGTTAGACGCTGCATCAGCGGCCTAACAGTGGCGTTCTGAGGCCAAGTGACTGCCGCCAGCCGCGGACTGAATTTTACTTGATTCCTAGTACACTCACCTCCTGGGGCTCTAGGATCTTCCTGGCCCACCTCCTCAGTGGCCTCCTATAAACAGTGGGACTTTCAAATATTCCAAGAAGTGCATCTCTGTGAAAAAGCCCTCAAAGCCTGAACGGCGGCCACCTTGGTCCACCCTGATTATCTATCCCTCCACAAGACATAGGAGCGGCCATCTTGGTACTCCCACAGTGATTGATACCAGCTCTTAGAATTACATCATATGTTTGGGAGCATTGCTTAAAACAACCAGACAAGCTCATCTGCTACACTGCAAATTTACTCTACATTATCTCCCTCACTTATATTACTTGTAGCTATGCAAGTTTAAACGTCTAGTTTGTGCGGACCAAGGGGCGATAGCAAGGTCTCATTCCTCTGACTATTAGACCCAACTATGGACAAATTTACTATTAAAAATACACCAAGCCGCAACCTACGTTCCTCCTCGTCATCTAACTATAACCAAATTCCCTCTTACTTTCAAAAATTCAACTACAGAGGGAAAGAAAGAGAGGGAAAAATGGCTCCATCAAAAAGAAATGCTAGAGAGAACTAAATAGACATGACCCTCAACAAAACACTCCCTTGACATACGCAGACATGACAGAGATAGCTGCAGATATCAAGAACTCTTTCTCTACTGCGATAACAGATCTAAAGGCTGACATCTTGATGCTTACTGAACAGATGGCTTCCAAAGATAGACATGATCTGGACAATCGAGGGAGGAGGAGCAATATCAGGGTAAGAGGAGTACCCGAATCTATCCTACCTGATCAGATTAGACCAGCATTAAGCTCCATTTTCAACAACTTGATAAACAGACCTGCTGAATCTCCGATCGAATTCGACCGCGCTCATAGAGCGCTAAAACCCAGAACTTCAGATGACTCTCCCCCAAGACACATAATTTGTTGTTTGTCCAGTTTTACTCTAAAGGAAGAAATTCTTCACAGAGCTAGACAAAACGATGCTATTATGTTCAACGAAAGAGAAATTTTTCTCTATCAAGATTTATCCCCAATTACTCTGAAGAACAGGAGAGCACTCAAACCACTGCTGGAATCACTGAAAGAGAAATCTATCTCCTATAGATGGAAATTTCCATTTGCCCTCCAAGCTACATTCCAAGGTAAACAATTCCTTCTACGTACACCCGATGAACTCTCTTCTTTCTGTGATAATCTCCACATCGATCTAGATGAACTTCCAGATTGGTACGCAGAATTCATACTCCCTCCTACAATCAACCAAGACTCTCCATCAACAAATCACTCCCCCTACAACTCCCCGACATCCAAGGGTAAACATAACAGGAAAACGAACCACAACAGCAGATTCTCTCCAGCCGCCAAATCTTTAAGAACCTAATCTAGGGTTAAGCTGATAATTGTTTGTCACACCCGGTCTTCAGACAGATTCAACTCTTAGCCTCACTCTAAAGCGACTCTGTGCCACTCCTACCACTGCCGTATAGGTATTAAGAATGTTGATCCAGCCTCAGCTTTCATCTGCCCATAAGAGACATCCTCCTCTCAGGGAAGTCTACAAGTTTATTTTGCATTAATACACTATCCTTTATTACTCATCATCCCCTCCTGTTTCAACAAAAGTTCAATCTTTGGATCAGAATCAGTCTCTACTTGTGTTGCTGTCTTGTTGACTTTGTTTTTTTTCAGATGACAACCCAACTATAACCAGATGATACTCAAACCTTTCATCTTCTTGGGGAAAATCTGATCTAGAAACTCCAAAACGAACAGGAGATCCAGGTGTAAGTTGAAAAACTGCTTTTTTCCCAGTTTTTGGCCCGTTATTGGTTTCTATATGTCTATGCTGAGGTACCCTCAGGTCCTTTATAAAACCCATCTATTGCTCCCTAGGGTCAAAACAACCAGAGAAGACCTGTATACCCATTATGCTAGAATTGAAAACTCCATGTTATATATTCATTGCAACTTTTGGGTTAGACCGTATATTGACAATGTTGTACATCCTGATTTATGGCTTACATATGTAACAACCACATTTAAAAGCTTGTTTCCGCAGACAGATCCCCTTTAACACAATTTACCTAAGAAATTAATATGTGGGTGATCACTTTGAATCACTCTGGGGTAAACGGCTAACTTCCAACCTGTTCATTTACATACTACTTGGGTCGAACATACAATATAAAAACAAAGATAAGGACAGTTCTGGGAAACAAGCTTAATACTCGCAAACCTGAGGTTAAATTTATTAAATGTACTGAATATACTATATACTATATATACTTTTTACTGTTGGATTTGTTTAGTTAATGGTCACATTTGGCAAAGGATGTAGAATGTGGAGTGTTTGTTTGACCACTCTCTATTCTACGATTAGTTACCCAAGAGGTACTGAGAGACTGAAGACTGGTTGGGACTTATAGTTAAACTGTAACTTGTCTTGCAGGAAACCTACATTATTTCGATATGTTTACTGTATTGTTGCGGACTGTTGGAAATACAAATAGTGTTATCAACTATTTCCAGTTGTCAATTTCTAAGGTATAGTTCTTATCTAAAGCAATTCTAGAACACTAAAATTACCTCCTCTCAAAATTCTTCCCTCGGATCAACAAACCTTAAATTACACCCCTAAACAAATTTTAATTATTAGACTTCCCCATATCCTTATTTGAGACCACCCCTACATTGCTAAATTTATTTGCTATAAATTCAATTTCAGAAACCCTAAGTCTGCACAAACTTTCATACTATCAACCAAGCTCCCACTAATTTCAAACCCTCGAGCATAATATTTCCCATCTCGCCACTCACATCCCCCCCAAAACAATTATTTGTGCTACAAAGTGTAATATATAGTTCAGTTGCTTTAGATAAAAACATTTAATTATCGGAACAACTACCTAAGAGCTTTTACAAAAAATAAAAGCTCAAAAACATATTAAGGTATAGTTCCTAATTGAAGAGCTGAATCTCGTGAGCTCTAGTTTTTCCTCTTACCTATCTTCCTAACTATCTGCTTCTCTCTCCTTCCCCCCCCCCTTTCTTTTTTTTTCCTCTTTCCCCGACCAAAATGACATACGCACCTCTAGGCAGATCACTAGACATAATTTCGCA
>BLSH010417492.1:27967-43718 GCA_018402905.1 Glandirana rugosa
GTTATTTTATGTTCCTCTTTAAACGGAAAATTAAACTCGTAAATTGTTTGTATACTTTCGCGCGCAATCCCGGCTTAAAGGGAGGACGTCATATGACGTCCACCCGCTGGGAGAGCAGGACCGCTCCGCCGTCATTTGACGGTGGGCGGTCCTGAGGCGGTTAAACATAGAGGCAAAGACCAAGCTTTCTGGAACAATATTCTATGAACTGATTAATCAAAGATAGAGTTGTTTGAAAACAGTAACAGTAGACATCTGTGGCACAAACCAAAGACAGCATTTCAGAAGAAATTCACAATGACCATGAAGGGAAATATTGCATTGAGTGTACATTACAACATTAGGATACTAAGACATCCATTCATATGTTTGTTAAATGCTCAAATTAAAAGGCAAATTTCTCCTTGTATTTTATTGAAATATATCACCTTTACATGTAGGCACTGTTTGCATGAAGATCTTGGAATATATTTTTTAAATGTTTTCACAATAGATTCACATAACCTTCACCCAAGACTCACATACTTTCCTAATTGGATTTGATTGGAAATATGTTTAAATCTTGGGTGAAAATTGTGTGAGTATTGCTTACATAGTTACATAGTTACATAGTTAGTCAGTTTGAAAAAAGACACAAGTATATCTAGTTCAATCAAAAAAAAAAAAAAACAGATATATTATATATAACCATACAATCACTTATACAATCCTTCACTCACAGTTGATCCAGAGGAAGGCAAAAAATCCCAGCAAAGCATGATCCAATTTGCTATAGCTGGTTAAAAACATTTATAAATAGATCAACTATTTTTTGTCTGTTCAAATATATTGAAAAAAAGAATAAATTTTTATGAGGGTATACTTCCTTTTTCAGATGATTGTATGCAGTATTATATTTTCTATGGTGAGACAGCCATATAACCACATAGTTCACACATGTACAATATTTATCTGACTGCACAATATTATGAACTCTTACATGCCATTTTGTTGTAACAAGTGGAAAATGTTCTGCCTTAAATAAATAGTGTTCTCTAACATTTTAACATGACTCTCAGGTGGCAGCCTGGGAATTGATATAGCAGGCTAAGAGTATGCTCTTTCAGAAGATAACAAATGTTTTGCTCAGTGATCAAACAATCCACGGATGAAACAGCAATACTGAAGAACTGCAAATTGACAGTGAAATAAAGCATTTTAAGCATGCTGAATCTGAGGGATGCCAAAGGCAGACATTGTGTCTGAGTTATATTTTCTTCTCATGTGATTTATGTTGGTCCTCAGCCTGAAAGAACAATACATGTATTTTTTGTTCTAGCAGTCACAGGGTCAAGGTCTGTGCTCTTGCTTTACGTTCCATTGTGAATGTAACAATGAGCAATGTTAACAACCAGTTGACATTTTGCTATGTCCTTCTTTGTAGTTGGCAAAATTCAGCAAATATAGGTCTGGCTGTTTGAAAGCACGTTTCTTCTGTCACATAAAAGAACTAGATTGCCTAAATCCACAAAGTATATTCTGAAATAAATGCAAATGTTTCTAGTCTAACTGCCATGAAGTTTGCCACCCTATGCAATGGCTATGTTGGGGGTGTCAAACTCCATTTAATTGCAGGCCACGTCAGCATTATGGTTGCCCTCAAAGGGCCAGTTGTATCTGTAAGACTATGTAAATGTATCTAAAAAATATATAAAAACCAAATAATATTCAGCGCAAAAATAATAATAATAATAATAAATAGTACTGTCACACAGCAAGCTGAACACTTATGGTAAATTCACAACACCATTAGATAACAAACAGACAGAGTGCAGCACTTTGCTAAATGAATATTGGATCAAAGATTGCTTCAAAATGTCAGAGATAAAACATCACATAAAATTGACACTGTATGTCAAACTATCGTTTTGACACAATGTTCATCACTCAGTTCATAAATGTCCTTTGAGGGTAATAGTAAAAATCTTTGGCACAGAGTATCCTCAAATCCGGCATACACTGTCGCTCACCTTAATTATACAGGCTGATGAGCCTATAAAGCACCTTCCCTCTGGGATTTTCACCTGGAATGGTTCCTTAGGTTTGACCAGCCGGATTTCCTCAGTGTATAAAAAAAGAAGGGTACATATCTAATGCTCTCTGTATGTATAACCACAACTCTCCTGAAGTAAGAAGATAGTCCCTCTGGTGCCACAGGAAAGAGACAAACACAGGTGTGCAAACAGGATCCTCCACCAGACATAAACACACTGCCGCTCACCACAAGGCCCATAATGCACCTTCCTCTACAGAGGGATAAGGGATGGTAACAATACCAATGAACTCCAAGCTTGCTTCAAAAGACAGTGTTTTCCCATAAAAACAGAAAAGACATGCCACATCTAATGCTCTCCGAGGAAGAAAAGGGAGAGGGGTAAACCCTTGGGGATCCTCATAACAACCACCACTTAGAAATGCATCATATGGAGGGAATTATAGAGAAGAATATGTGGGTTACAGGGAAAATTATCCTCATGAATATCAGACTAGAAGTCTGGTGCCTACTTATAACAGATTGGCCCCATTACAGACGCATTACTCCAATGAGAGGGTTTTTTTAGGTCAGCGAAGGTCCCCAAACAGGGGACCATATCGCCACCTAGGGACCCCTCAGAGGGAACCTCCAGTACAAGGGACCATGAAAGGACCCTGGGGAGAATACCCTCGGGACAATTCAGGAGATTATCATCAAAATACAAATGTAAGGAAAAGAAAACACGGCGGGGAAACAGAGGGGGCAGAAGGGTACAAAAAGCCAAAACCCCAATAGGAGCAGAAATCTTCAGCCTCAGTGGCGTTCAGCTCACTGAGGATGAGATAAAGGTTCTTGATAAGGGTTTAAAATTTGCCCCGGTGAAAAATCTGAACAAATTTCAGACATATATTAGTGTTCATAAGTTCATGCGTACTTTGAGTATAAAGAAATATTTCTTGTCTAACCCTATCCAGCGTAATGCTGCTTTAACTGTACATTCTGATTTGAGGAATAGATCCACGTTCAACCCTCCAGGGGTGGATACAAAACACCTGGATATGTTTAAGAACATGGTGTGTAAAGACCTGGGGTCACTGAAGGTGAAGAGAACTAGTGACCCCGGCTTCTTTAGAAAAAGCATCTCCCTATTAGAAAATAGGAAAGATATAGTAATCCGCCCCACGGATAAGGAAGGGGGCCTAGTAATCTTGAGTATAGAGTATTACAAACAAGAAATGAACCGGTTACTGAAGGATAGGAATACATATGAACTATTAAGAAGTGGCCCTATGCTAGAGTATAAAGAAAAATTACATACACTGGTTGAAAGAGGAAAAACAAAAGGAATCTTGACTAAAAAGGAAGCTCTGTATTTGGACCCTTTATTCTGTAGTACCCCTGTGATTTACTTTTTGCTCAAAATACACATAAACAGTGAATGCCCTCTGGGGCGTCCCATGGTGAACGGGATAGATTCCATAACAGCCAGATTGGCCCAATATATAGACTTCTTCCTCCAACCCCTAGTGACCAAAACAGATGCATACTTAAAAGACTCCAAACCTATTATTCAAATATTGGAATCATTAGACTCCGCGTCCTCTTGTTATATAGTAACAGCGGACGTGGGCTCATTATATACAATCATAGACCATGTAGATGCTATATCTTCTGTACGGTGGGCATTGGATAAATCTGAACTTTCAAGGAAGCATAGGAGATTTCTTTTGAAAAGCTTGGAGTTTTGCCTATTAAAAAATTATTTTTGGTATGATCGCCAGTTCTATCTGCAGGTTAGAGGGATGGCGATGGGGGCAGTGTGGCCAATTTGTTTATGGCCCACTGGGAGGAGGAAGTAGTGTTCTCCCATCCCTTCCCTCAACTTGCATGTTATAAAAGATTTATTGATGATCTTATATTGATTTGGAAAGGGGAACTATCCGACTTGGAGACCTTTATGACCACAATGCATAATAACACCAAAAACATTGATTTGACCTGGAACATAAGTTTTGAGCATATGGTTTTCTTGGACCTAGATATTTTCAAAGAGGGAGACTGTTTTAACACAAAAAATCATTTCAAACCGATGGACAGAAATTCGTATATTCCTCTGACCAGCTGTCACCATAAGAACTGGTTGACTAACATTCCGCGAGGACAGTTCGTGAGACTCTGGCGGAATTGCTCGTCAGAGGGGGACTATTTATCACAGTCGGAAGTACTGATACAGAGATTCTCACAAAAAGGTTACAATCAAGACCTTGTCCGAAAAGAAAAAGAGACAAAGTACAATCTTTAGACAGAGTTGATATGTTGAGTAACCAACCTGGGTCGGGTGCACCTAAGACAGGAGAATTCCGTATCATTCTAGACTACAGTATTCAACATAGGAAGATTGAAAGGATTATACAGAAATATTGGCCTATGCTTAAGCAGGATCGTGTTTTGGGTCCGACCTTACCTAATAGGCCTCAATTTGTGTATCGAAAAGCCCCTTCACTCAGGGACACTATTGCCCCTGGGGTGATTGATCCACCCACTTACACTGAGAATCGTCTTTTTTCTTTTCTTTCGGGCTTTTATGCTTGTGGAAAGTGCTTAGCATGTAGAACTGTTAGACATAACAGGAAGAAACGAAAAGACTTTGCATCCACAGTAACAGGTAGAAGTTACAATTACAAAGGACTTGATCACATGTGCTACAAAGGGGGTAGTGTATATGTTGGAATGCCAGTGTGGCTACCAATATATTGGTAGAACCTCTAGACGCCTACAGGTTAGATTAAGGAAACATGTCAACAACATACGGAAAGGTTTGCCTTCACACAGTGTGTCTAAGCACTTTAGGGATTTCCATAAAAGGGACCCAAGAGGCTTACAGTTTTGGGGGATCGAAAAGGTGCCCCATCACTGGAGAGGAGGTAACTACATTAGACGTTTGAGCTTAATTGTTTCATTTCTGACAGATGAGTGTATCATTTTATTTTTATTTTTATACTTGGTTATTGTCCAATTTTGCCATTATATGTCTTATTTGGTGATGTTTTATAGTTTAAGGATTGAAGAGAATTTTTTCTCACTAGGGATGGCCGTGGGATGACTGATGGCGTGTTTTACAATATTTTTTATTGATATTTAGCATACATATTTTATATGAGGAACAAGCAGTGTTTGTTAATAAGTGCCATTCCGGATTACGCCACTGGGGGGTAGTGATTACCCTTATTGAGACTGGATTGATTGGAGTTCCTTTAGTCTCAGTATTTAGAGGTAATTTCCTGGTCACATGATCTCCCCTGGTGATGATGTAAGATCAATCTGGGTATAAAAGTAGGTCGGTGCTGTGTGAAGCCGTGCTCCCATGCTGAGGAAGTCCCGCCCAGGACGTAACGTGTACGTGGAGGAGCAGCATCTGACGTCACCCGTGGCCATCTTAGTGTCATCACTGCTTGTACATAGAGAACAACGCTGATCCATGCACTCGGATAGAGTGCTTTCTATGTGAGTGAATTTTATACATCTATTATTAAAGAATGTTTTAAACGGAGAGCATTAGATGTGGCATGTCTTTTCTGTTTTTATGGGAAAACACCGACTTTTGAAGCAAGCTTGGAGTTCATTGGTATTGTTACCATCCCTTATCCCTCTGTAGAGGAAGGTGCATTATGGGCCTTGTGGTCCTGGAAGGGAGGTGAGCGGCAGTGTGTTTATGTCTGGTGGAGGATCATGTTTGCACACCTGTGTTTGTCTCTTTCCTGTGGCACCAGAGGGACTATCTTCTTACTTCAGGAGAGTTGTGGTTATACAAACAGAGAGCATTAGATATGTACCCTTCTTTTTTTTATACACTGAGGAAATCCGGCTGGTCAGACCTAAGGAACCATTGCAGGTGAAAATCCCAGAGGGGAAGGTGCTTTATGGGCTTATCAGCCTGTATAATTAAGGTGATTTTTACTATTACCTTCAAAGGACATTTATGAACTGAATGATGAACATTGTGTCAAAACGATAGTTTGACATACAGTGTCAATATTATGTGATGTTTTATCTCTGACATTTTGAAGCAATCTTTGATCCAATATTCATTTAGCATAGCGCTGCACTCTGTCTGTATGTAAATGTATCTACTCTTTATCATATTAAATACTTGCCTCTGCATTTGATTATTACTGGTCTTAGTAATGCCTTAAGACTTAATCTGTGAAGAACAGGTGCAGACCTACATGGGGCCCACCCACACTCCTGAAGCAGATGATGCAAGTCTGAAAAGGACGGTCGCACACTGGTGGTGTTATCCACAAAGAAACTTTATTAGACACTGTTCAGACCCCACCCCCCCTTGAACTGGCATAGAATTGTATTATTCTCATAAAAACTATAAGCAGATGTCCAGAGCACCCCCCTTTTATAGCATATGTCAAGAGCCCCCACCATCAGAAGTCAACAGTCTCCCAACATTCCTTACATCACAGTTCACCCCCCCTTACAGTGCATTGGTACATGTTCCCCAGGACAGTGCCCACTCCCATGCTAGTTTTTTCACAGGACAAGTGGAATGTAGGGCACTCTAGGTAAAATGGACCATTCAGGGGAAAGGAGTATTGTCCAACTAGAAGACAGGGCAAGCGGACAGTTGTCTAGGTAAACACTTCAGCAGCACTCCATAAGAAGGAAGCAAAAACTCTGGTGAGAGAAGAAAAAATAAAACGGCGCTTCTAAGTACAGTAAAACAAGACTTTTATTGCCCACAGGATAAATAAAAACACTTACTAGAAGTAAAATGTACACAGGCTCATCAAGTCACATAAGATGTCCAGTGGGAGGTTTCCCAGAGGATATGGCAGAAATTGTGCAAGTCCCAGCTGGCCAGTGGTGGGAAGCTGCGTGTCAGATGTCCAGGAAGGGCAGCCACGTGTGGAACACAGGTACCTGAAAAATGCATCACCGCCCCCTTTGACATCATATCCAGGTGCCTGCATTCCATGCTGGTCCCAGTAGTGTGGCTGCCCTTCCTGGATATCTGACACTGCACTTAAAAGCGCCTTCTTCTTTTTTTTTCTATTTTTTTGACACCACTTTGCCTATTAGCCCAGAAAATGGGCCTTTTTGGTTCAGTAAATTTGACTCTCATTGATTTCAATGGGGCTCAGGTTTGGCATCTGAACTCCTTTGAACTTCCTCAAACATTGCTCAACCAAACTCAGAGCAGTTAGGCTCAACCTTACTCATGTGTTTCTATACATTTTCTACAAATGTTTTTCAGAAAAGAAGTAAATAACACATAGTAGTGAGAAAGTCTATTTAGAAACAGAGTATAATACAAGTTTACAGGCTGGTAGGACTATGATAACTGTAATCACTGCAGCAGTCATCGTACATGATAAATGCACTTTTAAAAATACTATAATTATCACATCAACCATGGGTCAAAAATTTGTAGTATAACACTAGTGTCATAAAAATGAAATTAAATGAGGTGTACATTCTAGTGGCAGAATAAGACACTTCAGCCATCTCTTTGTAAGTACCTTTTAATAGGATTCTGTAATTTTACTGCTATATAAATGCTGTGCCAGCTGTTTTTCTGTTGATGTTATGATCATATACAGAGGTTATTCAAGGTAAATCACTTCTAGTCTGTTGTGCAAATTCATGAAACAAGATTATTTCAGCTGAGAGTGCAGGGCTGTAAACGGTGGAGGAGCTTTATGAAAAACAGTGGTGCTATTGTGCTCTGCAGAATAAAATCTTGAGCTGCTACAAAATGCACATAAACGTACATTTTAACTATAGAGGCTGAATTCCATTAAATCATTCATTTTTATATGAAAGAATGAGGTGTCATTTCAAGTTAATGGATATATTGCAGCTGAACAGTCTTTTTATGGTATAAAGAAAGCTTAAATATTATAATTAAAATTCCTTGAGGCAGCATCAACATTTTAAAGGGTTTTGCATTTAAGTGCATGTTTTCTTTTTAGATACCCCTCCCTCAGGACCAGTTTTAGACAAAATATGGTCTTGGACAAAAATAATGGGGGCCACATATGCTGAAATTCTGTAATGACAGTAGCTTCTCGAAAGAACAAACATCATACACATAAAGCAGTAAGGGCAAATGTGGATGTGAAGAAGCACAGTAAATAATGCTAAACCTTTCAGTCTTCACATGCTAAACACTTACCAAACCTCTAAAAGAGTAGTATAACCATAGGCATGCATGGGGGTGTGCCAGGTGTGCCTGGGCAAACCCAAATCACTCTGCAGATTATCCCTACTGCCTGGGCATCCCCCTGTGTTGCCATCCTCTCCTTTCACCTCGGCTACTGCAGGGGATGTTTCAGGATGGAGAGCAGGAGAAAGGGCTAGTCAGTATGTCATTTATCGACCCCTTCCTTTTCTAATGAACATACTCACTCACTGTGTTCATATATAACCGAGGCATAGTAACCGTGTTTACTATGCTTCAGTTTGTGAATGAACAGGAAGCCGCTCAGCACAGAGCATTCCCCATTCATTCACTGTCCCGTGTAGCAGAGGCTGCAGAGGAAGGCATGTGTGTTTGAGCTCTGAGGTGCACACCTTAATGCAATAGGCTGCACACACCTATGAGTACAACACCTCCTGTGATCAGAAGCTTTACACAGATACATTCACCATAGACAGTACTGCACTGGATGAAAATAAACTGGGTGGTTTACAAAAAGCGGGTTCAGAAATAATCAGCATAGTACTCCAAATTCAGAACCTCTCCTCTGTGTTCATTACTTGTCAATGCAGGTGGTTGGATCCTTAAGAACAGCTATGGAAGAATTGGTTGTCATTAGGAAGAAATAGCCACAGTGTTGGTGGTTAGTGGAAGGAAAAAGTGTTATGGTGTCAGTGAACATTAAAAAGGAAAAATTGTTAGCATCATTGGTCCATGGAAGGAACAGTTATCAGCATTAGTGGAAAGAATGATTACCAATATCAGTCTTCGTTTGGAGAAACACTCATTAATGTCGAGAGTCTGTGGGAGGAACAATTATCAGCTTTGGTGCTCAGTGGGAGGAAAGATACCCCAGAGTTTGTGGTAATGGAATAAAAACATTTTTGAAGAGATATATAAAGGAGATGACCGCACACCAATCTTTAGAAAAATAAGTATCTTTATTCCATAAAATCCATATTAGACATCAAGTGAACACAATTCAAGAGAACAAGAGCAACGTAGTTAACGTATTTCCCATACAAATTTGCTTAATCATAACCATTATGATTAAGCAAATGTGGTTGTGAAAAGCGATAACCATGTTGCTCTTGTCCTCTTGTATCATGTTCACTTGATGTCTGATATGAATTTTATGGAATAAAGCTTCTATTTTTCTGAAAATTGGAGTGTGGTCATTTATTTTACATATCTCTTCAAGCTATCCAGTTCACGGACTGGACCTGATCCTCAGCCTAGTGATCAGATCACCTGTTGAGTTGCTTCTCTCATTGTTGTTTATGAAACATTTTTGCACATTGGTGGTCATTGGGAGAAAAATCATCAGTGTCAATTGTCAGTGGAAGAGAAAAAATTGTCAGTATCGGTGACCAGTGTAAGAAAATGTCCCAGCATTGGTGGTCAGTGGAACGAAACATCTTCCTAGCTTGAGAGCATAAATGGATGTTGTAAGATTAGTCAGAAATATGTACTATTATATATGTGTGGAATGGCACTAAAGGTCTTTTATAGACAGCATTCTCTGCAGCCTAAAAAGAGCTAATTGCTGTAGGACTATGCTAAAGCAACACGTCTTCGGATGCTTTTTTATCCTAAAATGGGTCACAGGTCACTGACTTTAACCACTTAAGGACCGGAAGGATTTCCCACCTTAGGATCAGAGCATTTGTTGCGCTTTGATACTGCGTTGCTTTAACTGACAATTGTGGGGTTGTGCGACGCTGTACTCAAACAAAATTTGGGTCCTTTTTTCCCACAAATAGAGCTTTCTTTTGGTGGTATTTGATCACCTCTGCAACATTTCTGATCACCACTATAAACAAATAAAGAGCGACAATTTTTTTTTTAAAAAACCCCAATATTTCTTACATTTTGCTAAAATACAAATAAAAAATATATATATGAAAAAAACAAATGTATTCATCGGTTTTGGCTGATTTATATTCTTCCTCATATTTTTGTTAAAAAAAATGCAATCTGCGTTTATTGATTGGTTTGCACAGAAGTTGCTGAGGGTCCATTGTGATGGGGACAAGGGCCTCTTCCCGACCACCCTGGCCAGTGGTTGTCAGGGTTTGCGGGCGGGGCCCCAAATCCCACCCCCCATGTGAATGGTTATCAGGTACATTGTACCCATTCACCAAAAAAGTGAAAGAGAAAAAGACAGTTTTTGACAATTCCTCTATTAAAAAATAAGATAAAAAACAAAAGGTTGGGATTGGGTGCGTGACGTCAATGCGCAACTGGACATCCACCTCAGCTCCCGCATCACCCGAAAGAGGAGGAGGGGGAAGGGGAGGGCTCCCAGAGAGCATCGCAGCTCCCAGGACTGGGCATAGATGATCGGAGCAAACAGCCCAACCACACCGCAACCCAGCATGCAAAATCAGCATAACCAAATGCACACTAGGGCACCTAATGTTGTAAATTCATACATATCTAGACTACTTTATACCTATGTGCCATGTTATTGAAACATTCAAAACATTGTTTGATTATATAAATATAAACACCTAGATTGACACTGGCAATGGAGAGTACCAAAATGCAAACATATATATAGACTAGATAGAGGTGCATGCTTCCATTCCTAATTGATTAATGAAAGGAGATTAAAAACAAAAGGTTGGTACTTTGTGTGAGACACAAGGCATAACAAGCCAACTGCTTACACCCCTATTTACTGAGCAATGTGAGGAGATGTATGAGATCTTATATGAAGACATTCAACCAGGGAAATAATACAACAAAAATGTGTCTGGCAAGTACATGTTAAGTTAGAATTCTAAACGTTACCTGAAAGCATAATGCATGACAATAAAATACAATCAATAAAATGTATTCCATACGAAATATAATAATAACATGATATTATAGTAACATATACAGTATCTCACAAAAGTGAGTACACCCTTTACATTTTTGTAAATATTTTATTCTATCTTTTCATGTGACAACACTGAAGAAATGACACTTTGCTACAATGTAAAGTAGTGAGTGTACAGCTTGTATAACAGTGTAAATTTGCTGTCCCCTCAAAATAACTCAACACACAGTCATTAAAGTCTAAACCGCTAGCAACAAAAGTGAGTACACCCCTAAGTGAAAATGTCCAAATTGGGCCCAAAGTGTCAATATTTTGTGTGGCCACCATTGTTTTCCAGCACTGCCTTAAACCTCTTGGGCATGGAGTTCAACAGAGCTTCACGGGTTGCCACTGGAGTCCTCTTCCACTCCTCCATGATGACATCACGGAGCTGGTGGAACTTGCGCTCCTCCACCTTCTGTTTAAGGATGGCCCACAGATGCTCAATAGGGTTTAGGTCTGGAGACATGTTTGGCCAGTCCATCACCTTTACCCTCAGCTTCTTTAGCAAGGCAATGGTCATCTTGGAAAGGTATTTGGGGTTGATATCATGTTGGAATACTGCCCTGTGGCTCAGTCTCGGAAGGGAGGGGATTATGCTCTGCTCCAGTAAATCAAAGTACATGTTGGCATTCATGGTTCCTTTATCGAACTGTAGCTCCCCAGTGCCCTCAGTACTCATGCAGCCCCAGACCATGACATTCCCACCACCACTTGACTGTAGGCAAGACACACTTATCTTTGTACTCCTCACCTGGCTGCCACCACAAACGCTTGACGCCATCTGAACCAAATAAGTTTATCTTGGTCTCATCAGACCACAGGACATGGTTCTGAGTGGAACCTGTCCTGTTAAACCACTATATGGTCTTGGCCACCGTGCTGCAGCTCAGTTTTAGGGTCTTGGCAATCTTATTATAGCCTAGGCCATCTTCATGTAGAGCAACAATTCTTTTTTTCAGATACTCAGAGAGTTCTTTGCCCTGAGGTGCCATGTTGAACTTCTAGTGACTAGTATGAGAGAGTTAGAGCAATAACATAAAATGTAACACACCTGCTCCCCATTCACACCTGAGACCTTATAACACTAAAGAGTCACTGGAAATGACAACGGAGAGGAAAAATGGCTAATTGGGCCCAATTTGGACATTTTGACTTAGGGGTGTACTCACTTTTGTTGCCAGTGGTTTAGACATTAATGGCTGTGTGTTGAGTTATTTTGAGGGGACAGCTAATTTACACTGTTATACAAGCTGTATACTAACTACTATACATTGTAGTAAAGTTTCATTTCTTCAGCGTTGTCACATGAAAAGATATAAGAAAATATTTACAAAATTGTAAGGGGGTACTCACTTTTGTGAGATACTGTAAGTTCATATTGTTATTATAAAGGACCAGACTCATTAAAGCGTGTCTCCACAATATAATAATCATAACTTTATTGAATTGGTACAATCCATAAATAACATATTTAGGTAAAATTGGTAATAATCTTACGATGTAAATATGAGCGGGCATCTATTAGTTTGAGGCGTTTTGTGGCTACTGCCACTCTTCAGGAGCAAATGTAGGGTAGGTGTCTATAGATGTTAAAAAGTATTAAAGGTTGAAAAATTGGATAGTAGATCTGTCTATAGGGAGAGGAGGGGAGAAGTGATTTCCCAAAACTACTTACAGTTAGGCTTATGAGTCTGGGCGCAAGCGTGGAGGGCTGAAGGCCAGCCAAAAAGGTCATCAGCCCCGGGACCTGAGGTGGAGGAACCCATATAAAATTATGTAAAACCAGGAAGAGACAGCAGTCCCTGGGAATGACCCCCATGGATATTCAAAATGAATGTGCTCCACATTGGTGTGACTATCTACAAAAAAAGTGTAAAGTAAACTATGAACTATAGTGTAAAGTATACAATATAGTAACTAATAGGTAAAATGAAATATACTGGTGCTGGGACCAATCAGTGGTAAGGATCTGTGCCTAGGTTTAGGGCAGGTACAGAGTAATAGGGATAGCCTAATGTGCCCCAATGTATATGGAAAATAATTGGTGAATAGGGTCAGAAGCCAAACCCCAAGGCTAAGGTATAGAAGGTATAGGCTGTTCTGGATGACGCAGGCACGCTTTACTACCGCGGCTTTTAATTTGATTTATGCGCATTTACTCCTTGGACATGTGAGTGTAACTTTTTATTCAATAAACCTTTTTATGTGTGAACGTATTACACCATTGCGGCACGCTCTTTCATTTCTCTGAGGTCACACTGTGCTGGCTTGTATGGGCCATTCTGCTGTCTGAGTCTGACTCCTGGAGCTGATCATATTCCTGTGGGAGGAGAAGATCGTTTGTTCTCTGACTGGGACGGATAGTATACCTTTTGGCTGCTTGCTGGCATTTTTGGCTCTTTATAATCTTAGAGCCCATACTCTCTGGTAAGCAGGATTGCCCCTTTTTGTGCACCAAGGTGATGAGTTGCTCCTTCATCCTCTCCACTCTAGACGGTGTCGGTTTCTTCACTTCTCTCTCTGCTGCCATGAATATGCACTTTGGACTATGATTAATGAACTTTTATATATGAACTAGCGCTGCATTACTTTTTTATTATTATTGTTATTGTGGGTTCTATCAAGCTCATTTTTGTTGGCAGCTGTTTTTTTTGTCGCTTTTTGACTTTGTTTATGTACCAAGCGCAAATTGTAATTAGTTTTTATAAGGTATAGAACCAAAGACAATGGGAAATGGACCAAAATTAAAATAGAAAAGGGGAAGAAAGTGAAAAAAACTACCAACAAAGTAACCTAGGATTCCTATGTGATCAGTAGGGTCCAGTAGTGCAAAGTGACCACAGGAGTAACAGCCACAGGAAGCGTTCATTTTGAATATCCATGGAGTTCATTCCCGGGGACTGCTGTCTCTTCCTGGTTTTACATTGTTTTATATCAGTGTTCCTCCACCACAGCTCCCGGGGCTGATGACCTTTTCAGCTGGCCTTCAGCCCTCCATGCTTGTGCCCAGACTCATAAGCATACCTGTAAGTGGTTTTGGGAAATTACTTCTCCCCTCCTCTCCCTATAGACATATCTACTATACAATTTTTCACTTTTTTTGGTGAATGTACCCAATACCTATTCACATGGGGGGCCAAGATCTAGGGCCCCCTTATTAAATAAGCCCAGATAACCCCTCCACCCGCAGACCCTGACAACCGGCCAGGGTTTTCGGAAAGAGGCCCTTGTCCCCATCAATATAGGGACAAGGTACTTTGGGGGCACCCCAAAGCACCCTCCCCATTTTGATGGCAAGCAGCCTGGTATGGTTCAGGAGGGGGGATGCTTGCTCGTCCCCCCCTATCCTGACCTGCCAGACTGCATGCTCGAATAAGGGTCTGGTATGGATTTTGGGGGGACCCCAGGCCAATTTTTATTCAATCTTGGTATGTAGTTCCCCTTAAAATCTATACCTTCAGGGACTGGGGGGCCCTACGCCATTTTTAATTTTTTTTAAAATCTATATTGCCTTGCCAGGAGCCGGGAGCAAGTTTAAATTACATTTTTTCCTTTATAAATGTCATTATTGCTGCGGCATGTTCTAGATATCACACAGATGCGCCACTTTACAGGCAGACCTAGGGGACCCCACAGGCACGATATTTAAAGGAATATTTCATTTTTATTGCTTCACATTAAGCATCATCAAAATCACTGCACCGAGAAAAAGATTGTTTTAAAAAACTTTTTTTGCATTGATACATGTCCCCTAGGGCAGTACCCAGGTCCCCATACACCTTTTTTGCAATAACTTGCATGTAAACCTTTAAAATTAGCACTTTTGATTTTTCTACTTTTATTATGATTTTTTTTAAATCTTTTATTATGTGCCATAGACTTTAATAGGATACGCATGTTCGCTAGAATGTTTTGCCTGTTTGAGGTGTTCTGGTGCGCCCCGAACCGGGGGTATTCGGCCCATCCCTAGCAGTGTGTAAACAGACTGTAAGGGGCGCTATGATTGGGCAGATGTTTGTGCCAAACTCTACAAGTCCCATCCTGCTTCTTCTCTGATAGTACAACCACCCACATGTTGGGAAACTCTCCTCCATATTGTGTCAATTTCCTGGCCTGAGGCCCACTAAGAACATCCCCAGCCAGAGAGAGAATAAAAGAATGTCCACACATAAATGCATTTTCAACACTTTACTATAAACCTTCTGTGACATATCACATTGACATACTAGCATAATCTTCAGTGCAGAATGCCACATGCAAATTTGTAAACTATGAAACACAAATTATATGGGTACCGCACTCATAGAGCAGTTATTCACACACAGAAAGGATCTCTCATGTATGACAAGTGCAATATCTCCTGGATAAAACCAGAGATTTACACTTTCTGCTCGGTTGGAATCATAGCGCCTAAACAGCGATTATAGTGCCTAAACAGTAGTTACAATGGTTAAACACATTCATAAGGCGCTGTTCCAATATGTCCCTCGGGAGTGCTAACAGTCCATTGAGGGGTTGATGTAACTCTATATACAAGTACAAAGTTGCTAAAAATTAAATTAAACCAATGGTCCCGGTAGACAAAATATATAAGGGTACCGCGCTCATAGAGCAGTTGACTCACACATAGAAAGGATCTCTCATGTATGGCAAGTGC
>BLSH010417494.1:0-11619 GCA_018402905.1 Glandirana rugosa
GGTGAAGATCAGGGGTGAAAGTGGGCACCCCTGTCTCGTGCCGTTTGTAATTCGGAAGGGGTCCGAGAGTGCACTGGAGGTATATACCTGAGCCGCTGGGTTGGAGTACAAGTTAGGATGGTGGAAAGTAGAAATCCACTGAATCCATATTTGATGAGCACTTCTTGCAGATACCCCCAGTGCACTCTATCAAAGGCCTTCTCAGCATCAAGTGCTATGAAGGCAGTTGGGAGTTTGCGGCTTTCTGCAATCCTTAAGAGGTTTATCATTCTGCGGGTGCCGTCTGCTGATTGCCTGTTGGCAACGAATCCTACCTGATCCGAGTTTATCAGTTCCGGTGTTACATTAGCTAATCTATTGGCGAGTACTTTTGCATAAATTTTTACATCCGAATTTAAGAGGGAGATTGGTCTGAAATTTTGCGGTTGGGTTGGGTCCTTGCCCATTTTAGGTAGCGTTATAATGTATGCTTTAAGCATTTCTGGAGGTATGGAAGCCGAGTGGACAATTTGATTGAGTGTTTTTGTGAGGTGGGGGGTCAGGGTATCAACGAAAGTCTTGTAATATTCCGCTGATAGCCCATCCGGCCCTGGGGCTTTATTGAGGGGTAGTTTGTGGATTGCTGCTTTAATTTCTTTTTCGGTAATAGGCTCGTTGAGGCTATTGCGCATTTCTGAGATAAGTGATGGGAGTTTTAATGGGTTTAGGAACTTATGTATGGAGTTTACCGAAGGTTGGGGTAAAGTTTGGTCCTCTTTTAGGTTATACAGTGCTCTGTAGTAGTTCATAAAACTATTAGCTATCTCTGTGGGGTGCGTTATTTTGACTCCAGACTTAGGGTCAAGTAAAAAGTTGATTCTTGTTTTGTTTTGTTTATGTTGGACTTGTTTGGCCAGTTTTTTCCCTGCTTTG
The DNA here is from genome assembly GCA_018402905.1 of Glandirana rugosa. NCBI lineage: Eukaryota > Metazoa > Chordata > Amphibia > Anura > Ranidae > Glandirana > Glandirana rugosa. The sequence goes on from BLSH010417494.1 coordinate 913, forward strand.
TTGCTGGAAGCATAGTATGTGGCTTTTAGGTATTTTAAGTTATTTTCGAATTCCCCTAATAGCATAGATTTTAGTTCCAGCCTACAATTTTGAAGTTCGGTAGATACTTTTAGGTCTAGCGTCTGTTTATTTGATTGCTCAAGTCTCTGGATTTTGTGGAGTATGTTTTCCATATCCCTTGCTCTTTGTCTTTTATCTCTGGCTGCGATTTGCAGCAATATCCCTCTAACATAAGCCTTGTGGGTGCACCATATAGTGGAACCGGGAACTTCTTCATTGTTATTAATTTGGAAGAACTCCTCCAGCTGGTTTCGGATCCCCACCCGGTGGCTTGTTCTGTCAAAAATTTTAGTGTTTTGTTCCTCCATATGAGAATGGGGGAGGTATTGGATTTTTCCTCTATTTCTATTGTGACAGGGGCATGATCTGACCACGTTATAGTTCCTATGGACGCATTGGTGGTCAGATGTAATGTGGTTAGGTCCACTAAGCACATATCTATGCGTGAGTATGACTTATGTGGGTTGGAGTAAAAGGTGAAATCCTTTTCCCCGGGGTGGAGGCATCTCCACACATCATATAATTTTTCTGTATGAAGTATGGATTGTATGGAGTGGTTGGGTTGTTTTTTTGGGGGTTTACAATCTACCGCGCTGTCAGCCACCGAGTTGAAATCCCCCACCAGCAGGAGGTGTCCCTCGCTTATTTTTTTAACTTTTTGTATGAATTTTTTCCCAAAGGCAATTTGGCCTCTATTTGGGGCGTACACAGTAGCTAATGTATATAAGGCATTGTTCATGGTACATATTAATATAATATACCTTCCTTTCGGATCTATAACCGATTTGTGCAACTGAAAGGCCACTGAGTTTCTTATGGCAATTAAAACACCATTATGTTTAGTCTCAGCATTTGCAAAAAAGATGTTCGGGAACAGTCTGTGTGAGCATCTAGGCGCTTTGTCTTTTGCAAAATGAGTTTCTTGAGCGCACAGCACATCTCCTTTTAGCTTGACTGCCTCTTGCCACATCAATTGGCGCTTGAATGGGCTATTGAGCCCTTTGACATTCAAAGAAATAATTTTAAGAACCATGCCACCATTCCTTTGCGTATAATAGCTTAGTTTGCCTTGCTTGTGTGTGGCAGCAGGCTGTTAGAAGGTATATCCTGTTTTGGCAAGGTGGAGGTGCTATGTGCTTGTGCTGGGAAAGGAGAAGGGAGAAAGCGGGTCTCTGTGGCTTACCGCTCACTGGGATGGTATTCTTGGGGCGTCGCATGGGTAACATCTGCAGCTGATAGATGTCTTCAGGGTGCTTCCGGGTGTCTTTTCCTAGTTGCCAAGTGTTATCGTTGCAAGCTTTGTAGAACAAGTAAACTTTAAACAACAAGAAACAAAGGGTAAAGAAAACAAATAAGAAAGAGGTCAGAGCCTGCTCTGGGGCTCTAGGGCAAGTCAGTTTGCACTTCATCTGGGGGTCTGTCTACCTGAACTTCCTATTCAGGTAAGAGCGTCTCACTTACTGGAGCTGCTTTGAGGGTTTACCAGCCTGGAACCGTCGTATTGGTGGTGGGCGAGGCTTTTCTTGTAGTTGGCTTTTGAAGAAGGCTGTGACCATTCTTTGTTCAATTTGTCAGGTATTGGGTACTGTGTGGCTTGGGTGTCTTGAGGTATGATGCCCCATTCTTTTAGGTACCTGAGGCCTGACTCTAGTGAGAATATGTTCACAGTCTTGTCTTTGAATGTCACTGAGAGCTTAGATGGGGTCCCCCATCTGTAAATTATGTTGTGGTTTCTCAAGGTTTTTGTAATCGTCAGTAGCTTTTTCCGATGTTGGATTGTGGCTTGGGAGAGATCGTTATATAGGGAAATTCCAGCAAATTTGCCTTGAAGTTGCTGTACTTTCCTCATAGCTTTCATGGCTTCTTCTTTAGTCTGGAAGTAGTGTACCCTAGTGAGGACATCCCTGGGGACATCTTTGGGGAGGAATGAGGGCTTGGGCAGCCTATGTGCCCTGTCTATGGTTAGCTCCATGTCCGAGGCGTTAGGCACCAGTTCGTGCAGCAGCGACCGGAGGAATCCATTAAGTTCCTTAGGCGTCATGGATTCTGGGACGCCGCGGAACTTAATGTTGTTTCTTCGGCTACGGTCTTCTAAATCCGCGAGTTTAGTGGATATTCTCTGTAGCTCCTGTTGCTGGTCTTTATATGCATCGATCAGTGTGTTATGTGCCGAGTAAGCGTCCTCCATTTTGTGTTCAACATGAGTCACCCTCTGCTGTAGGTGTGTTATGGATGAATTGATCGGCTGCAGCATGTTTAGCATGTCCACATGGAGTGAGTCTCTTAAAGAAATTAACATTTCCTTCATGCTGGCCATGGATACAGGTTGCTGTGATGAGGGGAATTTCTCTAATGGCGTCTGGACGGGGCCGCCCTCAGTGTACTCCTCCATGTCAGAGTCAGTCTCTTGTGTCTCCCCTCTTGCTTTCTTTTGTTTGGCAGGGCTACGTGTGGTTGGGCTGTCAGGTGGGGATGTCCCGCACATACCTGCATTCCCACTGAGGATTGCTGACTGTACCGAGGCCGCGGAGCTGGAGTCGGACATGCTGTCTTCTTCCTCCGCCGGCCTCATGTTGCCGCCGGCGCCATCTTGATGCACCTTTCCTCCTGCTGGGGCGAAGAAGTCCGTCAATTTCTGCGGGTTGGAACGATGGGGACCTCTCTTGCGGGCTGTACCCGCTGGTGCCCCATCTAGGCTCGCCATCTCCATGGTTTCAGCCGCCTCTGGTCGCTTAAAATGTCGCTGGACGGTTCACAGGGACCGGAGCTCTTCACTCCACTGCCGTCTCGTCCGCCTGCCGGCCACGCCCCCCCCATTAATGTATTATTTTAACTTATTATAAATAATAATAAGCCATTATTATTATTTCAAATGTTCTTCCTTAATTCCAACTTTTGCAGTGTGTGACATATACATACATACAATATGCATATGTACAGTCACACACTACAAAAGTCGGAAATAAGGAAAAACATTTGAAATAATAATAGCTTCTTATAATTTATAATTTAAAAGAATAAATTAATAACTTATTATTTCAAATGTTCTTCCTTATTTCAGAATTTCCGAAATTCTGGAAATAAGAAAGAACATTTGAAATAATAGCTTATTATTATTTATAATAGGTTAAAATAGTACATTAATAACTTAATATTTCAAATGATCTTCCTTATTTTGGAAATTCCGACATAAGAAAAACATTTGCAATAATAATAAATACCTATTAAATTATAGGTAAGGGAATTTTCTTGAAAATATGGCTATTAGTGATAAATTTCATATTTCGGTTCGCTAACAGCCAAGCTTTCAAGGAAATTTCAATACCTATAATTTAATACTTTATTATTTCAAACGTTCTTTCTTCTTTCCGAATTTCGGAAATAAGGAAGAACATTTGAAATAATAAGTTATTAATTTATTATTTTAACTTATTATAGATTATAATAAGCTATTATTTGAAATGTTCTTATTTTCGAATTTCTGAATTTCGGAAATAAGGAAGAACATTTGAAATAAGTTATTGATTTATTATTTTAAATGATAAATTATAAGAAGCTATTATTATTTCAAATGTTCTTCCTTATTTCAGACTTTTACAGTGTGTGACTGTATATATGCATACTGTATGTGTGTGTGTGCATACTGTGTGTGTGTATTGTATGTATACACACAGTATACATACAATATACATACAATATAAACACAGTATATACACACCCAGTATACACACACATACATACAGTATGCATATATACAGTCACACACTGCAAAAGTCGGAAATAAGGAAGAACATTTGAAATAACAATAGCTTCTTATAATTTATCATTTAAAATAATAAATCAATAAATTATTATTTCAAATGTTCTTCCTTATTTCCAAAATTCGGAAAGAAGAAAGAACATTTGAAATAATAATAGCTTATTATAATTTAAAATAATAAATCAATAACTTATTATTTCAAATGTTCTTCCTTATTTCCAAAATTCGGAAATAAGAAAGAACATTTGAAATAATAGCTTATTATAATTTATAATAAGTTAAAATAATAAATTAATAACTTATTATTTCAAATGTTCTTCCTTATTTCAGAATTTCCGAAATTCGGAAATAATAAAGAATATTTGAAATAATAAATAACTATTAAATATAGGTATTGAAATGTTTTTGAAATATGACTATTAGTGATAAATTTCATATTTAAGTTCATTAACAGCCAAACTTTCAAGGAAATTCCAATACCTATAATTTAAAAGTTATTCGTTAGTTATTATTTCAAATATTCTTTGTTTTTTTCCAATTTTCGGATATCCAAATTTCTGAATTTCCGAATTTCGGATTTTCGTCTGTTCCAATTGCCGAATTTCCGAATTTCCGAATTACCGCAATTACCGAATTACCGCAAATTTCCGAATTAACGCAATTGCCGAATTACCGCGAATTTCTGAATTACTGCAAAATTTCCGCATTACCGCGATTCGGAAAAATGAAAATTCGGAAAAATTCGGAAATTGATCATTCGGAATTCGTCGGAATTGCTGAATTTTGCAAAATTCGGTAAAAACTAAATTCGGAACGAAACTAATTGCACAAGCCTAATAGTCTGTGCTCTAAAAACAAGTCATTTGATATCAGAAAGGCATTGTATGAGGGTATTGATGAATGCAGCAGTCCCCACAGTGGCCTGGGCTAGATGGCATCTCAAACACTTTAGGCACTTCAGCTCCCCATGTTAGTCAATGGCGTCGGCGTATCATAGAACCCACGACCAGCGCGTTCCTTGGCTGCATCTCCGGAGCATATTTTGACGTCGACGTCAAAAAATGCTGCTAAACGCCACGAAACGTCAACGAACGTCGGTAATAACGTCAATTGGCGTTTTACAGCGCCGGCATTTTGTAGCTGTAACCACATGATTGGGTAATGTAAAACCAGGAAATTCCTGTGTAAAATTACCCAAGAGTCCCAGCAACAGGTGGAATTGTGGGTACTGCATTTTCTGAAGATGGCTGACACATGTGGCTAAAGGGAGCTGATACAGGCAGTACAGCAGCACCAGAAATCTGGGATGTTTCTCACCCCAGATATGGTGACCACCACATCAAAAGCACTAGCTGCCAGCACATCTGCCAGGACATAATCCAAAGATGGCCCCAGATGTCAGCGGCAGAGAGGAAGAGCACTAGTGAGTATAATGTCATTTGCAAGCTCTGTTTGCTGTATTTCATAGCAATATTTTAAACCTTCTCTCTGTCCTTTATTGCAGCAAAACAAGTCCAGAAAAGATGACCGTGTGCGGAGGGAACACACCCAAGAATTAAAATCCGCCCGATCTGGGGCCCCAAAAAAGAAGCGTGCCCCAGACGAGAGCCTTGCTTTTCTGCGGGCATACTATGCCCGGGCGAGCAGAGAGTAAGTAATGTTCCTTACCAACCTCACCTCGGGAAGAATTTCCCAGTTTAGGACCAAAGCACATCTTGCGAATCGGTACTGCGTTGCTTTAACTGACAATTTCGCAGTCGTGCGACGTTGTACCCAAACTAAATTTGCGTCATTTTTTCCCCACAAATAGAGCATTTTTTTGGTGGTATTTGATCACATCTGCGTCATTTCTGATCACCGCTATAAACAAAAGAAAAGCAACCATTTTCTAACAAAACCCAAATTGCTTATTTTTTGCTAAAATTAGCATTCGAAAAAAAAAAAAAAAAAATTGAAACAGTTTTAACTGATACATATCGCAATCGGCGTTTATTGATCATTTTGCACACAAATGGCCGCGTTTACGGATGGTGAGAATTCATTTCTTGGGTGTTTTATTTTTTATTATTTACAGCGGACATGTCGGAAATTTTTTACACCTTTTTGGGACCAATGACATTTATTCAGCGATCAGAAAATGATCACTGAATAAATGATATTGGCAGTGAAGGGGTTAACCTGCAGGAGGAGATCTAGGGGTTCACTGTGTTCCCTGGGTGTTATTACTGTGGGGGGGGGGGTTGGGCTACCATGGGCATGAGAGATCTAAATGATCCCAGTGACATTTTCAAATCGCCGCTTTTTCACGGTGATTCGCGTCCAACATCCACACTGCCGCCATAAATATGCGGTAGGTGTTGTGGAACTGGTTAATTAACCTCCTACGCTTCATTAACTCATTTCGTGTATTCACCATATTGTGTTTTTTATCAAAAATGTACATGGCTAACGACAAATTGTTTTCCCAAAGCATACTACTGCGCATGCATGTGTTGCAACTGACAATATACCTAACGTCATTCTTTGCAGGACCACATCAAATATTTCCCAGCCCCAGGATGAGGCGGTGGAGGAGGAAGAGGTGACGGGGACAAGTGCGGCAACTGCGTCCCCCATGTCAGCTGGAGAAGGCCCGTCACAGGCATCTCCCCATGAGGACAGCATCCCAGAGGCACCTGTACCAGAGGTAACTGTCCATCCATTCTGTACTGCATGGTATTTCCATCTGTACAGCAACCTTCAAATTTTTTTTTCTGTTTTCTTTTCAGGTCCCTGTGGAGCGTGCAGTGCCTCAACATGGGGAGATGCCTGCTGAGGTCCCTTCTCGGGGTCGTGGGCATGGACGTGGTCGTGGACGAGGAAGCACCAGCCAACTGGCTGCTATTGGCCCAAACGAGGAAGAGGTGTTAGGGCTGTTGCAGGAGATACGGCAGGAGCGGCGGAGTATCGATCTGTTTTTGGATCCAAATAATGCTACCGCCGTCTTCTGCCATTCTTTATACCATGGCCTGAAGGAAATTGGGGGAGATGAATCCAGGCTGTGCATGGATCGACTATATGACGTGGTGAAAGCATTTCGCCATGCTAAAATGCGTGGACATCCACCGCCAGTCGATCCATGCACAGTCGCAGAGGATCCCCCAATTTCCTCCAGGACAGCAACAGTCCTACCACCTCCACCCTCATACCAGCCACCTCCTCCACAACCATGTCCACTGCCCACCATGACCCAGTATGCTGGCATGCCGGGTATGCCGCCAACCCCGTCACCTTTCCACCACTTCCCAGAATATCCACCGTCCTCCTCCTTCTACCCTAATTTCCCTTTACCCCATGGCCCAAGTTTTCCTCCTACCCATTCCCAATACCCTCCCCCTGAGCCCAGGAACCCTCCCCCTGAGCCCAGGAACCCTCCCCCTGAGCCCTGTTCCCCCACATATCAAAACCTTTAATAAAAAAACAGATAATATGTCTGATTGTCTTTATTATCAGCCAATGTGATATTTCAGGTTTATTTTACTGTAGTACTTTTCATGCTGAACAGGACATGCGCATGCTAAGGACAAGATGTTTCCTTAGCATGCGTGTGTCCTGTACAGAATGCAAAGTACTTTTCATGCTGAACAGGATATGCGCATGCTAAGGACAAGATGTGTCCTTAGCATGCGTGTGTCCTGTACAGAATGCAAAGTACTTTTCATGCTGAACAGGATATGCGCATGCTAAGGACAAGATGCGTCCTTAGCATGCGTGTGTCCTATACAGAATGCAAAGTACTTTTCATGCTGAACAGGACATGCGCATGATAAGGACAAAATGAGTCCTTAGCATGTGCGTATTCTGGTCATAATGAAATTCACTAGTAGAAATGTGCTATTTAAAAAAGAAATACAATCTAGTAGAATGAATAAAATGGGCTTCATTGAGAGATTAAGTAATTTATTTAAACATGATCATCTTGCCAGGAAACTTCTGCATCTGGCGAGACAAAAAAAGCAGCAAACTGATCTCGAATGGTCATTACTCGAACAGATGCTCTCAAGTCCATGTATTGATGGCGTTGCTGAGGTGTGGGTTGTGGTTCTACACTACATGTATCACTGCTCCTTAGGAAGTTGTGTAGCACACAGCATGCCAGCACGACTTTGATTGCGTTTTCTATGTCCAGCTGCATACAGATCAGTAATACCCTCCATCTTGCGCTGCAGATCCCAAAGGCACATTCAACGACCCGGCGTGCTTGGCTCAGTCTATAGTTGAAGATCTTTTTGTCATGGCTGAGTCCGTACCCACTATATGGCCTCATTAAATGTTCTGCCAGGCCAAAGGCCTCATCACCGACCATCACTAGAGGTAAACTTGGCTCCTCTGTGCACGACAGGGGTCGGCTGGGCGGGATATGCATTTCTCCTTCATTCATGCAACGTCCGAAAGCCGATTCACGGAATATGCGGGCATCACCCTGGCTCCCATAGGCTCCGACATCAACCGTAATACATTTTAAAGTGGCGTCAGCCAACGCTAAAAGCACCACTGAGAAATATTTTTTGTAACTGAAGTAACAGGATCCTGAGTGGGATGGTTTCTTGACCCTGATAGGTTTCCCATCCAGGGTCCCTATGCAATTAGGAAACTGTGTCTTTTCCCAGAAAGTGTCCACGATATGTTCCCATAGGTCTTCGGTGGGCTCCGGCATTACCACACCATGTAGCTCCTTCCAGATAGTAAGACATGTCTCCCTGACAATTTCCGACACCGTTGCTACACCAAGCAAGAAATAGTGGTGCAAATTCACAAAGCTTTGCCCCGTTGCCAAAAACCTTGAATGTGAATATTAGAAATGACATTAGAATTAGTTTTCATGAACTAAGCCTATACTATCCTTATATTTAACACCTATGATAGGAACCCGCAAACAATTCGCAATGGTGTTAAGACTGCCTTAACCACTTGCCGACCGCCAACCGCAGGTTGACGGCGACTAGGTGGCTTGATATCGCAAATCGCCTTCATATGGCGGCGGCTGCAATATCATGCACTGTGAGTGTACGCGCATGCTCACTGTGTTCTGGGGGGGCCAGGGAGCGGGTGCGGCGGACTAGATATCCGCTGGCTACCCGCAATGCCCCCCCGCAGTGAAAGAACGGATGTCCGTGTAAGTAAACTCGGATCTCTGTTCTGTGAGGGGGGAAGGGCTGTGATTACAGCCTTCCTGTAAAAGGAAGCTGTGATCACGCCCCTTCCCCTGCCAGTCAAACATACAGTTAGAACACACCCAGGGAACACAGTTAGCCCTTAGAGTGCCCCCCCCCCCAGGTTAAACCCTTCACTGCCAATGGCATTTACATAGTAATCAGTGCATTTTTATAGGCCTGATCGCTGTTTAAATGCCAATGGTCCAAAAACATTCTCAAAATGGTCCGACATGTCTGCTGAAATATCGCAGTACCGCTAACAATCGCAGATCGACACCATTACTAATAAAAAATTAATAAAAAACCCACAGCAATGAATTCTCATCATCCATAAACGCGGCCACTTTTGCGTAAACCAATCTATAAACGCCGAGTGCGATTTTTTTTTTTTATCACAAATATGGGGAAGAATATAAATCGGCCAAAACCGTTGTAAAAAATTTTTTTTTTAATTTTATTTTTTTGGGATTCTTATTTTAGCCAAAAGTAAGTAATGTGCGTTTTTTTGCATTATTGTCGCTCTGCTTTTGTTTATAGCGGCGATCAGAAATGACGCAGAGGGGAGCAAATACCACCAAAAGAAAGCTCTATTTGTGGAAAACAAAGGAAACAGGCTTTTCCCACACACTTTGAAGATGATTTTAGAACACTAATATGGCTTCATGCGGCTGAAACAGGCTTTTCCCACACACTTTGAAGATGATTTTAGAACACTAATATGGCTACATGTGGCTGAAACAGGCTTTTCCCACACACTTTGAAGATGATTTTAGAACATTAATATGGCTCCATGCGGGTGAAACAGGCTTTTCCCACACACTTTGAAGATGATTTTAGAACACTAATATGGCTCTATGCGGCTGCAATAGGCTTTTCCCACACACTTTGAAGATGATTTTAGAACAATAATCTTTCCCTTAAAGCAACAGCTGGAGGCTTTCCCTGTACAACTTGGAGATGGTTTTAGAATCTAAAATCATCTCCTAGTTCTATAGAAAGAGGTTCCTACTGTTGCTTAAAGGGACAGATTATTGTTTCTTGCACAAAATTAAAAAGTGCATCTACATTGCTGGTTTAAAAAAAAACAAAAAAATTGCAAAAATAAAAAAAACAGTGTTGGCTACCTCCTCCTCCTCCACCACCGCCACTTTCACCACCTCCTCAACCTCCAACTCCACATCCACCTCCATTTTTGATTTTTTTAAGTGATTTTAGCTTAAAAATTATTTTAAGTTATTTCCCTATCCCCATTTCTTTGTAGGGCACTTGTCCGACCCTTACCCCCATTTTCCTTCCTTTTGCAGACCTCTAGGACTTTCCAGGACTTTGTTACAGCCATTTTTGTGCCTAAAAATTCGGGTCCCCATTGATTTCAATGGGGTTCGGGGTCCAGGTCAAAGTTCTGGTCAAGTCCGGACCCGAACCCGGACTTTGTCCCAAAGTGCGGCCGAACCTGCAGAACCCGAACTTCCAGAGGTTCGATCAAATCTACTGGTAATCCAAGTATTCAAACGCTTTCATTGCTCATTATCGCTTAGATGTAATCTACGGCCCGGCTTGGGCTTTGGGCAATTCGGTGCTGACCTCCGTTCTTTCTGTCCAATATAATACAGGTTTTCTGGGCATTGAGTTGGAGTGTTGTGTGGTTATTTTTTCCCACCCTGTTTTTTTGTATGCTAGTTAGATCCCATA
>BLSH010417496.1:10659-24557 GCA_018402905.1 Glandirana rugosa
CGTGGTCGTCTTTAGAGAGGGATATCTTTCTCCTCTACTAAAATCTTGTTGTTAGACAGGGAATCTCGTGGTCGTCCTTGGAGAGGGATATCGTCATCTTCTATTAAAAACTTGTTTTTAGAAAGGGAGTGTCGTGATTGTCCTTGGAGAGGGATATCGTCATACACTACTAAAATCTTGTTATTAGAGAGTGAGTGTTATGGTCGTCCTTGGAGAGGGATATCGTTATCCTCAACTAAAATCTTGTTATTAGACAGGGAGTGTCGTGGTCGTCCTTGGAGAGGAAGATCGTCATACCCTACTAAAATCTTGTTGTTAGACAGGGAATGTCGTGGTGAAAGATTTTTGTTCAAAAATTATCTTCTACTGCTATAGGGAGAGGTTCCTGCTGGTGCTCTAAGGGACAGATTGTTGTTCTAAAATCATCTCCTCTTTCTATAGGGAGAGATTTCTGCTGGTGCTGTGAGGGACAGATTATTGTTCTATAATCATCTCCTAGTTCTATAGGGAGAGGTTTATGCTGGTGCTGTGAGGGACAGATTATTATTCTAAAATAATCTCCTATTGCTATAGCGAGAGGTTCCTGCTGGCGCTGTGAGGGACAGACTATTGTTCTAAAATCATCTCCTTCTGCTATACGGAGAGGTTCCTCCTGGTGCTGTAAGGGACAGATTATTGTTCAAAAATCATCTCCTATTTCTTTAGGGAGAGGTTCCTGCTGGTGCTGTGAGGGACAGATTATTGTTCTAAAATCATCTTCTACTGCTAGAGGGAGAGGTTCCTGCTGGTGCTGTGAGGGACAGATTATTGTTATAAAGTTATCCCATACTGCTAGAGGGAAAGGTTCCTGCTGGTGCTGTGAGGGATAGATTATTGTTCTAAAATCATCTCCTGGTGCTATAGGCAGAGGTTCCTGTTGGTGCTGTGAGGGACAGATTATTGTTCTAAAATCATTGCATACTGCTAGAGGAGGAGGTTCCTTCTGGTGCTGTGAGGGACAGATTATTGTTCTAAAATAGTATCCTTTTTATATAGGGAGAGGTTCCTTCTGGTGCTGTAAGGGACAGATTATTGTTCTATAATCATCTCCTAGTTCTATTGGGAGAGGTTCCTGCTGGTGCTGTGAGGGACAGATTATTGTTCTATAATCATCTAATACTGCTATAGGGAGAGTTTCCTGCTGGTGCAGTAAGGGACAGATTATTGTTCTAAAATCATCCCCTAGTTCTATAGGGAGAGTTTCCTGCTGGTGCTGTGAGGGGCAGATTATTGTTCTAAAATCATTTCATACTTCTTTAGGGAGAGGTTCTTGCTGGTTCTGTGAGGAACAGATTATTGTTCTAAAATCATCTCCTACTGCTAGAGGGAGAGGTTCCTGCTGGTGCTGTGAGGGACAGATTATGGTTCTAAAATAATTTCCTAGTTCTTTAGGGAGAGGTTCCTGCTGGTGCTGTGAAGGACAGATTATTGTTATAAAATCATCTCCTACTGCTAGAGGGTGAGCTTCCTGCTGGTGCTGTGAGGGACAGATTATTGTTATAAGATCATCCCATACTGCTAGAGGGAGAGGTTCCTGCTGGTGCTGTGAGGGACAGATTATTGTTCTAAAATCATCACCTACTGCTATAGGGAGAGGTTCCTGCTGGTGCTGTGAGGGACAGATTATTGTTCTAAAATCATCTCCTAGTACTATAGGGAGAGGTTCATGCTGGTGTTGTGTGGCGCAGATTATTGTTCTAAAATCATCTCCTTGGTCTATAGTGAATGGTTCCTGCTGGTGCTTTGAGGTAAAGATTGTTGTAGTAAAATCTTTTCCTACTGCTATAGGGAGAGGTTCCTGCTGGTGCTGTAAGGGACAGATTATTGTTTTAAAATAATGTCCTTTTTATATAGGGAGAAGATCCTGCTGGTGCTGTAAGGGGTATATCATTATTCATAAATCATAACATACTGATGGAGGTAGAGGTTCCTGCTGGTGCTGTGAGGGACAGATTATTGTTCTAAAATCATTTCTTAGTTCTTTAGGGAGAGGTTCCTGCTGGTGCTGTGAGGGACAGATTATTGTTCTAAAATCATCTTCTACTGCTAGAGGGAGAGGTTCCTGCTGGTGCTGTGAGGGACAGATTATTGTTATAAAGTTATCCCATACTGCTAGAGGGAAAGGTTCCTGCTGGTGCTTTGAGGTATAGATTATTGTTGTCAAATTATCACATACTGCTAGAGGGAGAAGTTCCTGCTGGTGCTGTGAAGGACAGATTATTGTTCTAAAATCATCTCCTGGTGCTATAGGCAGAGGTTCCTGTTGGTGCTGTGAGGGACAGATTATTGTTCTAAAATCATTGCATACTGCTAGAGGGATAGGTTCCTTCTGGTGCTGTGAGGGACAGATTATTGTTCTAAAATCATCTCCTATTTCTATATGGAGAGGTTCCTGCTGGTGCTGTAAGGGACAGATTATTGTTCTAAAATAGTCTCCTTTTTATATAGGGAGAGGTAACTTCTGGTGCTGTAAGTGACAGATTTTTGTTCTAAAATCATCTCCTAGTTCTATAGGGAGAGTTTCCTGCTGGTGCTGTGAGGGGCAGATTATTGTTCTAAAATTAATTTCCTACTTCTTTAGGGAGAGGTTCTTGCTGGTTCTGTGAGGAACAGATTATTGTTCTAAAATCATCTCCTACTGCTAGAGCGAGAGGTTCCTGCTGGTGCTGTGAGGGACAGATTATTGTTATAAAATCATCCCATACTGCTAGAGGGAGAGGTTCATGCTGGTGCTGTGAGGGATAGATTATTGTTCTCAAATTATCACATACTGCTAGAGGGAGAGGTTCTCGCTGGTGCTGTAAGGGGCAAATTATTGTTCTAAAATCATCTCCTACTGCTATAGGGAGAGGTTCCTGCTAGTGCTGTAAGGGACACAATATTGTTCTAAAATCATTTCCTATTGCTATAGGGAGAGGTTCCTGCTGGTATTGTGAGTGAGAGATTATTGTTCTAAAATCATCTTCTACTGCTAGAGGGAGAGGTTCCTGCTGGTGCTGTGAGGGACAGATTATTGTTATAAAGTTATCCCATACTGCTAGAGGGAAAGGTTCCTGCTGGTGCTTTGAGGGATAGATTATTGTTGTCAAATTATCACATACTGCTAGAGGGAGAAGTTCCTGCTGGTGCTGTGAAGGACAGATTATTGTTCTAAAATCATCTCCTGGTGCTATAGGCAGAGGTTCCTGTTGGTGCTGTGAGGGACAGATTATTGTTCTAAAATCATCACATACTGCTATAGGGAGAGGTTCCTTCTGGTGCTGCGAAAGACAGATTATTGTTCTAAAATCATCTCCTAGTTCTATAGGGAGAGGTTCCTGCTGGTGCTATAAGGGACAGATTATTGTTCTAAAATAGTCTCCTTTTAATATAGGAAGAGGTTCCTGCTTGTGCTTTTAAGGGACAGATTATTGTTCTAAAATCATCACATACTGCTAGAGGGAGAGGTTCCTGCTGGTGCTGTGAGGGACATATTATTGTTATAAAATCATCCCATACTGCTAGAGGGAGAGGTTCCTGCTGGTGCTGTGAGGGACAGATTATTGTTCTAAAATCATTTCCTAGTTCTTTAGGGAGAGGTTCATGCTGGTGCTGTGAGGGACAGATTATTGTTCTAAAATCACCACATACTGCTAGAGGGAGAGGTTCCTGCTGGCGCTGTGAGGGATATATTATTGTTATAAAATCATCACATACTGCTAGAGGGAGAGGTTCCTGCTGGTGCTCTGAGGGACAGATTATTGTTCTAAAATCATTTCCTAGTTCTTTAGTGAGAGGTTCATGCTGGTGCTGTGAGGGACAGATTATTGTTCTAAAATCATCTCCTACTGCTAGAGGGAGAGGTTCCTGCTGGTGCTGTGAGGGACAGATTATTGTTATAAAATCATCCCATAATGCTAGAGGGAGAGGTTCCTGCTGGTGCTGTGAGGGACAGAAAATTGTTCTCAAATTATCACATACTGCGAGAGGGAGAGGTTCCCACTGGTGCTGTAAGGAGCAAATTATTGTTCTAAAATCATCTCCTACTGCTATAGGGAGAGGTTCCTGCTGGTGCTTTGAGGGACAGATTATTGTTCTAAAATCATCTCCTAGTTCTATAGCGAGAGGTTCCTGCTGGTGCTGTAAGGGACAGATTATTGTTCTGAAAATGGGCTCATACTGCTAGAGGGAAAGGTTCCTGCTGGTGCTGTGAGGGATAGATTATTGTTCTCAAATTATCACATACTGCTAGAGGGAGAGGTTCTCGCTGGTGCTGTAAGGGGCAGATTATTGTTCTAAAATCATCTCCTACTGCTATAGGGAGAGGTTCCTGCTAGTGCTTTAAGGGACAGACTATTGTTCTAAAATCATCTCCTAGTTCTATAATGAGAGGTCCCTGCTGGTGCTGTAAGGGACAGAATATTGTTCTAAAATCATTTCCTATTGCTATAGGGAGAGGTCCCTGCTGGTATTGTGAGTGGGAGATTATTGTTCTAAAATAGTCTCCTTTTTATATAGGGAGAGGTTCCTGCTGGTGCTGTAAGGGACAGATTATTGCTCTAAAATCATCTCCTAGTTCTATAGGGAGAGTTTCCTGCTGGTGCTGTAAGGGGCATATTATTGTTCTAAAATCATCACATACTGTCAGAGGGAGAGGTTCCTGCTGGTGCTGTGAGGGACAGATTATTGTTCTAATATCACCACATACTGCTAGAGGGAGAGGTTCCTGCTGGTGCTGTGAGGGACAGATTATTGTTATAAAATCATCCCATACTGCTAGAGGGAGAGGTTCCTGCTGGGGCTTTGAGGGACAGATTATTGTTCTAAAATCATTTCCTAGTTCTTTAGGGAGAGGTTCCTGCTGGTGCTGTGAGGGACAGATTATTGTTCTAAAATCATCTCCTACTGCTAGAGGGAGAGGTTCCTGCTGGTGCTGTGAGGGACAGATTATTGTTATAAAATCATCCCATAATGCTAGAGGGAGAGGTTCCTGCTGGTGCTGTGAGGGACAGATTATTGTTCTAAAATCATCTCCTAGGTCTATAGGGAGAGGTTCCTGCTCGTACTGTGAGGGACAGATTATTATTCTAAAATCATCTCCTAGTTCTATAATGAATGGTTCCTGCTGGTGCTTTGAGGGACAGATAATTGTTCTAAAATCATCTCCTAGTTCTATAGCGAGAGGTTCCTGCTGGTGCTGTAAGGGACAGATTATTGTTCTAAAATCATCTCCTAGTACTATAGGGAGAGGTTCCTGCTGGTGCTGTGAGGGACAGATTATTGTTCTAAAATCATCTCCTAGTTCTATAGGGAGAGGTTCCTGCTGGTGCTGTGAAGGACAGATTAATGTTCTAAAATAATCTCCTATTTCTATAGGGATAGGTTCCTGCTGTTGCTGTGAGGAACAGCTTATTGTTCTAAAATCATCTCCTAATAATAGAGAGAGAGGTTCCTGCTGGTGCTGTGAGGGATAGATTATTGTTCTCAAATCATCACATACTGCTAGAGGAAGAGGTTCCTGCTGGTGCTGTGAGGGACAGATGATTGTTCTAAAATCATCTCCTAGTTCTATAGGGAGAGGTTCCTTCTTATGCTGTAAGGGGTATATTATTGCTCTAAAATCATCACATACTGTTAGAGGGAGAGGTTCCTGCTGGGGCTGTGAGGGACAGATTATTGTTCTAAAATGATCACATACTGCTAAAGGGAGAGGTTCCTGCTGGTGCTGTGAGGGATAGATTATTCTTATAAAATAATTTCCTAGTTCTTTAGGGAGAGGTTCTTGCTGGTTCTGTGAGGAACAGATTGTTGTTCTAAAATCATCTCATACTGCTAGAGGGAGAGGTTCCTGCTGGTGCTGTGAGGGACAGATTATTGTTATAAAATCATCCCATACTGCTAGACTGAAAGGTTCCTGCTGGTGCTGTGAGGGATAGATTATTGTTCTCAAATTATCACATACTGCTAGTTGGAGAGGTTCTCGCTGGTGCTGTAAAGGGCAGATTATTGTTCTAAAATCATCTCCTACTGCTATAGGGAGAGGTTCCTGCTAGTGCTGTAAGGGACAGACTATTGTTCTAAAATCATCTCCTAGTTCTATAGTGAGAGGTTCCTGCTGGTGCTGTGAGGGACAGAATATTGTTCTAAAATTATTTCCTATTGCTATAGGGAGAGGTTCCTGCTGGTATTGTGAGTGAGAGATTATTGTTCTAAAATCATCACATACTGCTTTAGGGAGAGGTTCCTTCTGGTGCTGTGAGGGACAGATTATTGTTCTAAAATCATCTCCTAGTTCTATAGGGTGAGTTTCCTGCTGGTGCTGTAAGGGGCTTATTATTGTTCTAAAATCATCACAAACTGTCAGAGGGAGAGGTTCCTGCTGGTGCTGTGAGGGACAGATTATTGTTCTAAAATCACCACATACTGCTAGAGGGAGAGGTTCCTGCTGGTGCTGTGAGGGACAGATTATTGTTATAAAATCATCCCATACTGCTAGAGGGAGAGGTTCCTGCTGGTGCTGTGAGGGACAGATTATTGTTCTAAAATCATTTCCTAGTTCTTTAGGGAGAGGTTCCTGCTGGTGCTGTGAGGGACAGATTATTGTTCTAAAATCATCTCCTTCTGCTAGAGGGAGAGGTTCCTGCTGGTGCTTTGAGGGACAGATAATTGTTCTCAAATTATCACATACTGCTAGAGGGAGAGGTTCCCGCTGGTGCTGTAAGGGACAGATTATTGTCCTAAAATCATGTCCTAGCTCTATAGAGAGAGGTTCCTGCTGGTGCTGTAAGGGACAGATTATTGTTCTAAAATCATCTCCTAGTACTATAGGGAGAGGTTCCTGCTGGTGCTGTGAGGGACAGATTATTGTTCTAAAATCATCTACTAATAATAGAGAGAGAGGTTCCTGCTGGTGCTGTGAGGGATAGATTATTGTTCTCAAATCATCACATACTGCTAGAGTGAGAGGTTCCTTCTGGTGCTGTGAGGGACAGATGATTGTTCTAAAATAATCTCCTACTGCTATAGGGAGAGGTTCCTGCTGGTGCTGTAAGGAACAGATTATTGTTCTACAATCATCTCCTAGTTCTATAGGGAGAGTTTCCTGCTGGTGCTGTAAGGGGCATATTATTGCTCTAAAATCATCACATACTGCTAGAGGGAGAGGTTCCTGCTGGTGCTGTGAGGGATAGATTATTGTTCTAAAATAATTTCCTAGTTCTTTAGGGAGAGGTTCTTGCTTGTTCTGTGAGGAACAGATTATTGTTCTAAAATCATCTCCTACTGCTAGAGGGAGAGGTTCCTGCTGGTGCTGTGAGGGACAGATTATTGTTATAAAATCATCCCATACTGCTAGAGGGAAAGGTTCATGCTGGCGCTGTGAGGGACAGATTATTGTTCTCAAATCATTTCCTACTGCTATAGGGAGAGGTTCCTACTAGTGCTGTAAGGGACAGACTATTGTTCTAAAATCATTTCCTAGTTCTATAGTGAGAGGTTCCTGCTGGTGCTGTGAGGGACAGATTATTGTTCTAAAATCATCTCCTATTGCTATAGGGAGAGGTTCCTTCTGGTATTGTGAGTGAGAGATTATTGTTCTAAAATCATAACATACTGCTATAGGGAGAGGTTCCTACTAGTGCTGTAAGGGACAGACTATTGTTCTAAAATCATCTCCTAGTTCTATAGTGAGAGGTTCCTGTTGGTGCTGTGAGGGAAAGATTTTTGTTCAAAAATCATCCCCTACTGCTATAGGGAGAGGTTCCTGCTGGTGCTGTAAGGGACAGATTATTGTTCTAAAATCATGACCTAGTTCTATAGGGAGAGGTTTCTCCTGGTGCTTTAAGGGACAGATTATTGTTCTAAAATCATCTCCTAGTTCTATAGAGAGAGGTTCCTGCTGGTGCTGTAAGGGACAGATTATTGTTCTAAAATCATCTCCTAGTACTATAGGGAGAGGTTCCTGCTGGTGCTGTGAGGGACAGATTATTGTTCTATAATCATTTCCTAGTTCTATAGGGAGAGGTTCCTGCTGGTGCTGTAAGGGACAGAATACTGTTCTAAAATCATCTTCTCCTCTATATGGAGAGGTTTCTCCTGGTGCTGTAAGGGACAGATTATTGTTCTAAAATCATCTCCTAGTTCTTTAGGGAGAGGTTCCTGCTGGTGCTGTGAGGGACAGATTATTTTTCTAAAATCATCTCCTAATAATAGAGAGAGAGGTTCCTGCTGGTGCTGTGAGGGATAGATTATTGTTCTCAAATCATCACACACTGCTAGAGTGAGAGGTTCCTTCTGGTGCTGTGAGGGACAGATTATTGTTATAAAATCATCCCATACTGCTAGAGGGAAAGGTTCCTGCTGGTGCTGTGAGGGATAGATTATTGTTCTCAAATTATCACATACTGCTAGAGGTAGAGGTTCTCGCTGGTGCTTTAAGGGGCAGATTATTGTTCTAAAATAATCTCCTACTGCTATAGGGAGATGTTCCTACTAGTGCTGTAAGGGACAGACTATTGTTCTAAAATCATCTCCTAGTTCTATAGTGAGAGGTTAATGCTGGTGCTGTGAGGGACAGATTATTGTTCTAAAATCATCTCCTATTGCTATAGGGAGAGGTTCCTGCTGGTATTGTGAGTGAGAGATCATTGTTCTAAAATCATCACATACTGCTATAGGGAGAGGTTCCTGTTGGTGCTGTGAGGGAAAGATTTGTGTTCAAAAATCATCTCCTACTGCTATAGGGAGAGGTTCCTGCTGGTGCTGTAAGGGACAGATTATTGTTCTAAAATCATCTCCTAGTTCTATAGGGAGAATGTCCTGCTGGTGCTGTGAGGGACAGATTATTGTTCTAAAATCATCTCCTACTGCTATAGGGAGAGGTTCCTGATGGTGCTCTAAGGGACAGATTATTGTTCTAAAATCATCTCCTCTTTCTATAGGGAGAGGTTCCTACTGGTGCTGTGAGGGACAGATTATTGTTCTATAATCATCTCCTAGTTCTATAGGGAGAGGTTCCTGCTGGTGCTGTGAGGGACAGATTATTGTTCTATAATCATTTCCTAGTTCTATAGGGAGAGGTTCCTGCTGGTGCTGTAAGGGACAGAATACTGTTCTAAAATCATCTTCTCCTCTATACGGAGAGGTTTCTCCTCCTGGTGCTGTAAGGGACAGATTATTGTTCTAAAATCATCTCCTAGTTCTTTAGGGAGAGGTTCCTGCTGGTGCTGTGAGGGACAGATTATTGTTCTAAAATCATCTCCTAATAATAGAGAGAGAGGTTCCTGCTGGTGCTGTGAGGGATAGATTATTGTTCTCAAATCATCACACACTCTCTAATTATCACTGCTGGAGGGAGAGGTTCTCGCTTTTGCTGTAAGGGGCATATTATTATTCTAAAATCATCTCCTACTGCTATAGGGAGAGGTTCCTACTAGTGCTGTAAGGGACGGACTATTGTTCTAAAATCATCTCCTAGTTCTATAGTGAGAGGTTCCTGTTGGTGCTGTGAGGGAAAGATTTTTGTTCAAAAATCATCCCCTACTGCTATGGGGAGAGGTTCCTGCTGGTGCTGTAAGGGACAGATTATTGTTCTAAAATCATCTCCTAGTTCTATAGGGAGAGGTTCCTGCTGGTGCTGTGAGGGACAGATTATTGTTCTATAATCATCTCCTAGTTCTATAGGGAGAGGTTCCTGCTGGTGCTGTGAGGGACAGAATATTGTTTTAAATCATCTTCTTCTGCTATAAGGAGAGGTTTCTCCTGGTGCTTTAAGGGACAGATTATTGTTCTTAAATCATCTCCTAGTTCTTTAGGGAGAGGTTCCTGCTGGTGCTGTGAGGGACAGATTATTTTTCTAAAATCATCTCCTAATAATAGAGAGAGAGGTTCCTGCTGGTGCTGTGAGGGATAGATTATTGTTCTCAAATCATCACACACTGCTAGAGTGAGAGGTTCCTTCTGGTGCTGTGAGGGACAGATTATTGTTATAAAATCATCCCATACTGCTAGAGGGAAAGGTTCCTGCTGGTGCTGTGAGGGATAGATTATTGTTCTCAAATTATCAAATACTGCTAGAGGGAGAGGTTCTCGCTGGTGCTTTAAGGGGCAGATTATTGTTCTAAAATAATCTCCTACTGCTATAGGGAGACGTTCCTACTAGTGCTGTAAGGGACAGACTATTGTTCTAAAATCATCTCCTAGTTCTATAGTGAGAGGTTAATGCTGGTGCTGTGAGGGACAGATTATTGTTCTAAAATCATCTCCTATTGCTATAGGGAGAGGTTCCTGCTGGTATTGTGAGTGAGAGATTATTGTTCTAAAATCATCACATACTGCTATAGGGAGAGGTTCCTGTTGGTGCTGTGAGGGAAAGATTTGTGTTCAAAAATCATCTCCTACTGCTATAGGGAGAGGTTCCTGCTGGTGCTGTAAGGGACAGATTATTGTTCTAAAATTATCTCCTAGTTCTATAGGGAGAATTTCCTGCTGGTGCTGTGAGGGACAGATTATTGTTCTAAAATCATCTCCTACTGCTATAGGGAGAGGTTCCTAATGGTGCTCTAAGGGACAGATTATTGTTCTAAAATCATCTCCTCTTTCTATAGGGAGAGGTTCCTATTGGTGCTGTGAGGGACAGATTATTGTTCTATAATCATCTCCTAGTTCTATAGGGAGAGGTTCCTGCTGGTGCTGTGAGGGACAGATTATTGTTCTATAATCATCTAATACTGCTATAGGGAGTTTCCTGCTGGTGCTGTAAGGGACAGATTATTGTTCTAAAATCATCTCCTAATTCTATAGGGAGAGGTTCCTGCTGGTGCTGTGAGGGACAGATTATTGTTCTAAAATCATCTCATACTGCTAAATGGAGAGGTACCTGCTGGTGCTGTGAGGGACAGATTATTGTTCTAAAATCATCACATACTGCTAGAGGGAGAGGTTCCTGCTGGTGCTGTGAGGGACAGATTATTGTTCTCAAATCATCTCATACTGCTAGAGTGAGAGGTTCCCGCTGGTGCGGTGGGGTACAGATTATTGTTCTAAGATCATCTCCTACTGCTAGAGGGAGAGGTTCCTGCTGGTGCTGTAAGGGGCAGATTATTGTTCTAAAATCATCTCCTGGTTCTATAGGGAGAGGTTCCTCCTGGTGCTGTAAGGGACAGATTATTGTTCTAAAATTATCTCCTAGTTCTCTAGGGAATGGTTCCTGCTGGTGCTGTGAGGGACAGATTCTTGTTCTAAAATTATCTTCTACTGCTAAAAGGAGAGGTTCCTGCTGGTGCTGTGAGGGACAGATTATTGTTCTAAAATCATCACATACTGCTATAGGGAGAGATTCCTGCTGGTGCTGTAGGGGACAGATTATTGTTCTAAAATCATCTAATACTACTATAGGGAGAGATTCCTGCTGGTGCTGTAGGGGACAGATTATTGTTCTAAAATCATCTACTAGTTCTATAGGGAGTGGTTGCTGCTGGTGCTGTGAGGGACAGATTATTGTTCTAAAATCATCTGCCACTGCTAAAAGGAGAGGTTCCTGCTGGTGCTGTGAGGGACAGATTATTGTTCTAAAATCATATTATACTGGTGTAGAGAGAGGTTCCTGCCGGTGCTGTGAGGGGCAGATTATTGTTCTAAAATCATCTCATACTGCTATAGGGAGAGGTTCCTGCTAGTGCTGTAAGGGACAGATTATTGTTCTAAAATCATCTCCTAGTTCTATAGGAGAGGTTCCTGCTGGAGCTGTGAGGGACAGATTATTGTTCAAAAATCATCTCCTACTGCTATAGTGAGAGGTTCCTGCTTGTGCTGTTAGGGACAGATTATTGTTCTAAAATCTTCTCCTAGTTCTATAGGGAGAGGTTTCTGCTAGTGCTGTGAGGGGCAGATTATTGTTCTAAAATAATCACATACTGCTATAGGGAGATGTTCCTGCTGGTGCTGTGAGGGACATATTATTGTTCTAAGATCATCTAATATTGCTATAGGGAGATGTTCCTGCTGGTGTTTTAAGGGACAGATTATTGTTCTAAAATTATCTACTAGAACTATAGGGAGAGGTTCTTGCTGGTGCTGTGAGGGACAGATTGTTGTTCTAAAATAATCTCCAAGTTCTATGGAGATGTTCCTGCTGGAGCTGTGAGGGACAGATTATTGTTCTAAAATCATCTCCTACTGCTATACTGAGAGGTTCCTGCTGGTGCTTTTAGGGACAGATTATTGTTCTAAAATCTTCTTCTAGTTCTATAGGGAGAGGTTCCTGCTGGTGCTGTGAGGGACAGATTATTGTTCTAAAATCATCTCCTATAGCTATAGGTAGAGGTTCCTGCTAGTGCTGTGAGGGACAGATTATTGTTCTAAAATCATCTCCTATAGCTATATGTAGAGGTTTCTGCTAGTGCTGTGAGGGACAGATTATTGTTCTAAAAGCATCACATACTGCTATAGGGAGAGGTTCCTGCTGGTGCTGTGAGGGACAGATTATTGTTCCAAAATTATCTCCTACTGCTTTAGGGAGAGGTTCCTGCTTGTGCTCTAAGCGACAGATTATTGTTCTAAAATTATCTATTTATTCTATAGGGAGAGGTTCCTGAAGGTGCTGTGAGGGACAGATTATTGTTCTAAAATCATCTCCTACTGCTAGAGGGAGAGGTTCCTGCTGGTGCTGTAAGGGACAGATTATTGTTCTAAAATCATCTCCTAGTTCTATAGGAGAGGTTCCTGCTGGTGCTTTGAGGGACAGATTATTGTTCTAAAATCTTCTTCTAGTTCTATAGGGAGAGGTTCCTGCTGGTGCTGTGAGGGACAGATTATTGTTCTAAAATGATCTCATACTGCTAAATGGAGAGGTACCTGCTGGTGCCGTGAGGGACAGATTATTGTTCTAAAATCATCACATACTGCGAGAGGGAGAGGTTCTTGCTGGTGCTGTGAGGGACAGATTATTGTTCTAAGATCATCTAATACTGCTATAGGGAGATGTTCCTGCTGGTGTTGTAAGGGACAGATTATTGTTCTAAAATTATCTACTAGTTCTATAGGGAGAAGTTCTTGCTGGTGCTATGAGGGACAGATTGTTGTTCTAAAATAATCTCCAAGTTCTATGGAGATGTTCCTGCTGGAGCTGTGAGGGACAGATTATTGTTCTAAAATCATCTCCTACTGCTAAAGTGAGAGGTTCCTGCTGGTGCTGTTGGGGACAGATTATTGTTCTAAAATCTTCTCCTAGTTATATAGGGAGAGGTTCCTGCTGGTGCTGTGAGGGACAGATTATTGTTCTAAAATCATCTCCTATAGCTATAGGTAGAGGTTCCTGCTAGTGTTGTGAGGGACAGATTATTGTTCTAAAATCATCACATACTGCTATAGGGAGAGGTTCCTGCTGGTGCTGTGAGGGACAGATTATTGTTCTAAAACTATCTCCTACTAAAATAAAAATGAGGGAACACTATCATCTTTTAAATGTTACAAAGAATATAACAGAATATGTAAAAAGGAAATCAAGGATGCAAAAATTCACAACGAACGACAGATTGCAAAAGTTAGTAAGACAAACCCCAAAAAATTCTTCAAATATATTAATAGTAAAAAGGTCAGGTCTGAGCATGTAGGCCCTTTACAAAATAATCTAGAGTGCGTGACTGGGGACAAAGAAAAGGCAAACTTATTAAATACTTTCTTCAGCTCTGTGTATACAAAGGAGCATGGGGGAGCTCATGTCCACATCGGGGTTGGTAGTGACACGGCCCCAAATGATCCACAATGGCTCAAAAGTGAAATGGTCCAGAAGTATTTAGACAGAATAAAGGTAGATAAAGCACCCGGACCAGATGGCATCCATCCACGGACCTTAAAGGAATTGAGCTCTGTCATTTCAAAGC
>BLSH010417496.1:42877-60032 GCA_018402905.1 Glandirana rugosa
CCCCCCCCCTTCTTTTTCTCCATCTTCTTCTTTTTTCTTACTAACATTCTCTTCTACCTCTTTTTCTTCCCCCCCCCCTCCCCGCTCTACTCTCTCCATGGACACAGCGGGTCCTGATTGGTTAAGTACCACTCCTAACCCTTTGCAGTTTATAACATGGCAGAACCCATTTCGTTGAGGATATCCTCACTAAACTGCAGAGGGTTTAACACCCCGGAGAAACGGCGGCGGATACTCCATCACGCCCACAAGCTCCGCACTCAAATTCTCCTATTGCAAGAGACTCATTTTAGGTCAGATACGGTCCCACGCCTCCTCCATAGGCAATATCCTTCCTGGTACCACAGTACCAACCCATTAGCTAAGTCTAAAGGGGTATCTATCGCATTACACGTTTCATTTACCCCAGATGTGATTGACTCTCTCATTGATCCACTAGGCAGGTTTATTTTTCTGAAAATCTCCTACAAAGGCCTTATTTATACTATTGCTAACATTTACTCTCCTAACCAGAATCAGCTGCGATTCCTGTCTTCGGTGACGTCCCGACTGGTACAGTTCGGTGCGGTGAATGTGATCATGGGAGGGGACTTCAATGCTGCCTTGATCCCTCGACTAGACTCGTCCTCTGGTAAGTCCTCAATATCCTCAGCCTCACTGGTCAAAGTCCGTAGGCTTCTACAAGATCTGTCGCTGGTAGATGTGTGGCGCGTGCTCAAGCCCACAGCTAGGGACTACACGTTTTACTCACCTGCACACGCCTCATACAGTCGCATAGATTACTTTCTGATATCTCAAAAACTTTTGGACTTTAATCCAGAAGCTACCATAGGCCTATCACTTTGGTCAGATCACGCTCCGATTCACTTGACACTGGGATCTATCCCCCCACACAGAGCAAAATTCACATGGAGGCTAAATGATAACCTCTTGGAGGATCCCCTCTGCACCCGGGACATTAGGGAAGGGATACAAAACTTTATTAAAAATCATGCCTCGGATGACACGAACCCCCTCACCAAATGGGAAGCACTTAAATGTGTATTACGTGGGACACTCATTCAACACGGGGCCCGCCTTAAACGCGCTCGCACCTCAGAGGTCTCCCGCCTTCTGACCCACATTGCAGAACTAGAGAGTTCACATAAACGCTCGCTAGATCCCCAAACCCATATCGAACTGCTCAACGCTAGGAGGGACCTTCTGCACATATTTGCGGAGCGTTCTCTAGTAGCGAGAGATAAGGGGCGCTTCGCCCATTACTCCCGAGCCAATAAGTGCGGTAAACATCTGGCCCAAGTTTTACACCCTAGAAAAGTGCGCCACGATATATCCCCTTCCTCCATTCCTCTAAAAAGGGTAAAATTCAAGCCAATGGTGATATAGCTGATGAATTCAGACAATACTACTCCGCCCTGTATAATCTGCCCCCCCATCACACAATGCTCCACATGAACTGACCTCATATATCCAAGAAACTGCCCTCCCGAGTCTTTCTGAAACGGACAGGGTGGACCTGGAAGCCCCGTTGACAGATGCAGAGTTTCTGCGGGCCATAGCTGCCCTAAAAAATGGTAAGAGTCCAGGCCCCGACGGTTTCACTGCACGATTTTATAAACTATTTGCCCCACAATTGGCACCTCTCCTATCACAAGCGTTTAACGCAATCGATGAGAAACATTTACCCTCATCAAATATTCTCCAAGCACAAATAGTGGTCATTCCCAAGCCAGGAAAAGACCCCTCTCAATGCTCCAATTATAGACCGATTTCACTCTTAAATTTAGATCTAAAATTATTCACAAAACTGTTAGCGAACCGCATATCACCACTACTACCATCTCTGATACACACGGACCAGGTGGGCTTTGTCCCTGGGCGAGAAGCTAGGGACAACACCACCAAAAGTCTCCACCTTATAGCCTATGCACAGCGTCAGCGCATCCCATCCTGCCTTCTCTCATTTGACGCAGAGAAGGCCTTTGACAGGGTTGACTGGTCTTTCCTCAGAAGCACCCTCTCTCAAATAGGCCTAGGAAAGAAAATGCTTACTCGTATAATGTCCCTATACTCCGTCCCAACAGCAACAGTCATGGTAAATGGGACTCAATCAGAGTCTTTTCCTATAGCCAACGGCACCAGACAAGGCTGTCCCCTGTCACCACTCTTGTTCGCATTGGTCATCGAACACTTGGCTCAGGCTCTTCGGAGCAACCCGGACATACATGGAATACACACAGCCTCATCACATAACAAACTCTCCCTGTATGCCGATGACCTCCTTTTATATGTCACTCAACCACACATCAGTATACCCTCCATCCAGTTCAGCAATTACAAATTAAACCTCTCTAAAACGGAGGCGTTGAGTGTCTCCCTACACCAAGCTACCCTTCAGACCCTTAAGTCTAACTTCCCCTTCCAATGGCAAACCAAAGCAATCTCCTATTTAGGTACGGCACTCCCGGCTCGTACCTCTGACACCTACGCCCTAAATTTCGGTCCGCTCCTCAACACAGTAAGACACTTAACAGAACAAAGACAGGATTTACCCTTGACCTGGTTTGGACGTATGGACGTCCTGAAAATGGATATACTACCTAAATTACTTTATCTTTTTCAGGCCCGACCAATTATACTTCCCCCCACCTTTTTCCGTGCACTACGAACACTAGCCATTCGTTTCGTATGGCACGGAAGCCATCCTAGACTGAAACATAAACTTCTCTGCCACCCGAAAATCAAGGGGGGGCAGGATTACCTGACTTCGAAGCCTATCACTCAGCTGCGGTGATATCGCGCACCTTGGAATGGTTCAGGCACCCCTTTGCTAAAGCTACTTTAGAAGTGGAGCAAGATCTAGCACCGGTAGACCTACGGGCCTTGCTATGGGGACACAGTCAAACGTATAGATCCCTTACTGCCCTCTCCCCATTGACCATAGATGCACTGACGATTTGGTACCGTCACAGGGACAAAGCATCCCTCTCCTCAGACCCTAGCCCCCTCACTCCCCTATTTGACAACCCCGCCCTTCCAGAAGGCAAGGATGTACTCACCCTGGACACCTACTCAAGACATACATGGCCAACGGCGAAACAATTTATACATAACACCGCGGGAACGTTCGTGCTGAACCCCAATTCCACTTCACATAGAATATCCTGGCTGACGAGACATCATATCACATCTTTCTGCAAATCTTTATTTGACTCTCACCAAACGCATAGGCCTCTGACTGATTTCGAGCAATTATGTATTTGTGCAGAGACCCCCCGCCACACTCTATCAGCGGTATACAAACAGATCATAAACAATTCTTGTAGTCTCCCGCCTACCTTTACTAGGACCTGGTCCAGGGAGCTGGGGATGGATATATCAGAGGAAGACTGGCGTAAAGCTTATTTTTTCACTCACAAATCCTCCATACCTAGTTACGTCCAGGAGAAAAATTTCAAAATTATATTGAGGTGGTATCGAGTCCCGACTACAATAAAGCTTATGTTCCCATCGGCAACAGACGAATGTTGGCGTTGTCAATCGGAAAGAGGCACGTATCTGCATATATGGTGTGAGTGTGCTAGCATCCGCCCCTTTTGGGATAATATTTTCAAGATTTACTCTGATATCTATGAGGAGCCCCTCACTCCATCCCCGTCAGTGGCTGTACTCTCCATACTCCCAGGTACTATCAAGTCACAAAAGAACGGTCTCCTTAAGTTCTTTCTGTGCGCAGGGAGACAACTAATCTCCCAACATTGGAAGTCTATTTCCCCACCTTCCCTCATAGAATGGGTAGGAGAAATAAATGACTTAATGCTGATGGAGGAGATGCGGGCTAAGGAGCTGGATAAACTAGATACATTTAAAGTTACTTGGGAGATTTGGAGACACTATGCCTCATCGGCGGAACTGAAGGAGAGGGTCTCCCAATAAAGACTGATAGAACTCTGGGGAGGTCAACTCTCCGTTCCCCAATGACAATACCGTTGTCGTCCATTTTATTTACATTTTCTCCCTCCTTCCTCTCAAGATAAAAATGGCTATCCCTTACTGATATAGTAAACCCGCTGTGTCCATATCCCCCCTACCCTCTTTAGCCCCCCCTTACCCCTTGCACCTCCTCCCCGTCTGCTGACTCTTACTTTACCATTTTTAAATTCTTACATATTATTTCCTCAGGTCTTCTACTTTACCCTCCTTGTTACCACTTCTCTTACATTACCCTTTATGGGAACGGACAGGTCCTGGTCTAGATGGACCCATAGTTACCAATGCAGAGTTCTTGTAATCAGGCGGTTATTCCGCGGTGGTGGACTGGAGTTCCTCCCGCACTGCCGGGCACAGATATGCTCCCTCTGGGGTGCCTGGGTGAGTGGTTGGCTTCGGTCCGCTTCGTGGTGGCCACTTCTCATGTGAATATAATATACAATAGCTGGGACTCACAGGACCGGTGTTCGTACACAGATGGAACCTCCTTGTCACTACAATCTAGAATGTTCATTGTTAAGTTCAAGACCTCCACAGGGCTCCCGTGTTCTTCCTTTCTTTCTCTCCCTATTTTCTTTCTTTCTTTCTCTTTCTTTTATCATACTATTGCTACCTGTTATGTTTCGTGATATATCTCCTTGTCACTTTTGTGAATGCACATTGAGAAACTTGTTTGTTCATTGTTCAATGTAAAACAATAAACATATTCAACCATAAAATCATCTGCTAGTTCTATAGGGAGAGGTTCCTGCTGGTGCTGTGAGGGACAGATTATTGTTCTAAAATCATCTCCTATTTCTATAGGGAGAGGTTCCTGCTGGTACTGTGAGGGACAGATTATTGTTCTAAAATCATCTCCTATTGCTATAGGTAGAGGTTCCTGCTAGAGTTGTGAGGGACAGATTATTGTTCTAAAATCATCACATACTGCTATAGGAGAGGTTCCTGCTGGTGCTGTGAGGGACAGATTATTGTTCTAAAATCATCTAATACTGCTGTAGGGAGAGGTTCCTGCTGGTGTTGTAAGGGGCAGATTATTGTTGTAAAATTATCTACTTGTTCTATAGGGAGAGGTTCCTGCTGGTGCTGTGAGGGACAGATTATTGTTCTAAAATCATCTCCTACTGCAAAAAGGAGAGGTTCCTGCTGGTGCTGTGAGGGACAGATTATTGTTCTAAAATCATCACATACTGCTAGAGGGAGAGGTTCCTGCTGCTCCTGTGAGGGACAGATTATTGTTCTAAAATCATCTCCTACTGATGTAGGGAGAGGTTCCTGCTGGTGCTGTTTGGACAGATTATTGTACTAAAGTCATCTTCTAGTTCTATAGGGAGAAGTGGACAGATTATTGTTCTAAAATCATCTCCAAGTTCTATAGTTAGAGATTCATGTTGGTACTGTGAGGGACAGATTATTGTTCTAAAATCATCACATACTGCTATAGAGAGAGGTTCCTGCTGGTGCTGTGAGGGACAGATTATTGTTCTAAAATCATCTCCTACTGCTTTAGGGAGATGTTCCTGCTGGTGCTTTAAGGGACAGATTATTGTTCTAAAATTATCTATTGGTTCTATAGGGAGGGGTTTCTGCTGGTGCTGTGAGGGACAGATTATTGTTCTAAAATCAACTAATACTACTATAGGAAGAGGTTCCTGCTGGTGCTGTAAGGGACAGATTATTGTTCTAAAATTATCTCCTAGTTCTATAGGGAGTGGTTCCTGCTGGTGCTGTGAGGGACAGATTATTGTTCTAAAATCATCTGCTACTGCTAAAAGGAGAGGTTACTGATGGTGCTCTTAGGGACAGATTATTGTTCTAAAATCATCACATACTGCTATAGGGAGAGGTTCTTGCTGGTGCTGTGAGGGACAGATTATTGTTCTCAAATCATCACATACTGCTAGAGGGAGAGGTTCCTGCTGGTGCTCTGAGGGACAGATTATTGTTGTTACGTACCTGACGGTGGAGTCTGTCTTGTGCAGGGAACAACCGCTCTTGCGCACCCGATTCAAGGACCCCTGGTAGTGTAGACAGAGGCCCGAGAGTGCGGGATGGCACGAGGGCTGGATGGTCACAGATGTTGTAGTGAGATTCCAGCAGGTCGTGCAAACAGGAGAATGGTCGTACAAGCAGGGTTGGCAACGTGCAGGCAGAAAGGTACAAAAGGGGTTAGGCAAGCGGATCGTCAAGTTCAGGCAAGGTTCGTTAACGGGCGGGCAGCGGAGGTACAGAGGAGTAGACAAACGGATGGTCGTGGATAGCCGGGGTCGATGCAGGTAGCGGACAACAGGTCAAAGCAAGCCGGGTAGACAGGAAACAGGTGAAAACACAGGAACAGGTAGGGAGCTGAGGCTCACAGGTCTGGAACGCTGTAGAACAAGCAGCAACTTGGTGCAGGATGTCCAGGGTTTAAATAGGCACCATTTGGCGCCGTTTCCGGCGCGTGCGCGCGCACAGGCGCGCGCACGCGCACGGGAGCGCGCGAACGCGCACGGGAGCGCGCGAGCGCGCACGGATGCGCGCGCACCACCCGGAAACGGCCAGGAACACTGGCAAAGTCCTTTTTACTGACAATTGTTCTCAAATCATCTCATACTGCTAGAGTGAGAGGTTCCTGCTGGTTCGGTGAGGTACAGATTATTGTTCTAAAAACATCTCCTACTGCTAGAGGGAGAGGTTCCTGCTGGTGCAGTAAGGGACAGATTATTGTTCTAAAATCATCTCCTGGTTCTAAGGGGAGAGGTTCCTGCTGGTGCTCTGAGGGACAGATTATTGTTCTAAAATCAACTAATACTACTATAGGGAGAGTTTCCTGCTGTTGTTGTAATTGACAGATTATTGTTCTAAAATTATCTACTACTGCAAAAAGGAGAGGTACCTGCTGGTGCTGTAAGGGACAGATCATTGTTCTAAAATTATCTCCTAGTTCTATAGGCAGTGGTTCCTGCTGGTGCTGTTAGGGACAGATTATTGTTCTAAAATCATCTGCAATTGCTAAAAGGAGAGGTTACTAATGGTGCTGCGAGGGACAGATTATTGTTCAAAAATCATCTCCTACTGCTATAGTGAGAGGTTCCTGCTGGTGCTGTTAGGGACAGATTATTGTTCTAAAATCATCTGCTAGTTCTATAGGGAGAGGTTCCTGCTGGTGCTGTGAGGGACAGATTATTGTTCTAAAATCATCTCCTATTGCTATAGGTAGAGGTTCCTGCTAGAGTTGTGAGGGACAGATTATTGTTCTAAAATCATCTAATACTGCTATAGGAGAGGTTCCTGCTGGTGCTGTGAGGGACAGATTATTGTTCTAAAATTATCTATTGGTTCTATAGGGAGGGGTTTCTGCTGGTGCTGTGGGGGACAGATTATTGTTCTAAAATCAACTAATACTACTATAGGAAGAGGTTCCTGCTGGTGCTGTAAGGGACAGATTATTGTTCTAAAATTATCTCCTAGTTCTATAGGGAGAGGTTCCTGCTGGTGTTTTGAGGGACAGATTATTGTTCAAAAATCATCTCCTACTGTTATAGTGAGAGGTTCCTGCTGGTGCTGTAAGGGACAGATTATTGTTCTAAAATCATCTCCTAGTTCTATAGGGAGAGGTTCCTGCTGGTGTTTTGAGGGACAGATTATTGTTCAAAAATCATCTCCTACTGTTATTGTGAGAGGTTCCTGCTGGTGCTGTGAGGGACAGATTATTGTTCTAAAAACATCTCCTAGTTCTACAGGGAGAGGTTCCTGCTGGTACTGTGAGGGACAGATTATTGTTCTAAAATCATCTCCAAGTTTGATGGAGATGTTCCTGCTGGAGCTGTGATGGACAGATTATTGTTCTAAAATCATCTCCTATTGCTATAGGTAGAGGTTCCTGCTAGTGCTGTGAGGGACAGATTATTGTTCTAAAATCATCTCCTACTGCTATAGGAGAGGTTCCTGCTTGTGCTGTGAGGGACAGATTATTGTTCTAAAATTGTCTAATACTGCTATAGGGAGAGTTTCCTGCTGTTGTTGTAATTGACAGGTTATTGTTCTAAAATTATCTACTACTGCAAAAAGGAGAGGTACCTGTTGGTGCTGTGAGGGACAGATTATTGTTCTATAATCATCACATACTGCTATTGGAGAGGTTCCTGCTGGTGCTGTGAGGGACAGATTATTGTTCTAAAATCATCTAATACTGCTATAGGGAGAGTTTCCTGCTGTTGTTGTAATTGACAGATTATTGTTCTAAAATTATCTACTACTGCAAAAAGGAGAGGTACCTGCTGGTGCTGTGAGGGACAGATTATTGTTCTATAATCATCACATACTGCTAGAGGGAGAGGTTCCTGCTGCTCCTATGAGGGACAGATTATTGTTCTAAAATCATATCATACTGGAGTAGGGAGAGGTTCCTGCCGATAATGTGAGGGGCAGAATATTGTTCTGAAATCATCTCCTACTGCTATAGCGAGAGGATCCTGCTGGTGCTGTAAAGACAGATTATTGTACTAAAGTCATCTCCTAGTTCTATAGGGAGAGGTGGACAGATTATTGTTCTAAAATCATCTCCAAGTTCTATAGTTAGAGATTCCTGCTGGTGCTGTGAGGGACAGATTATTGTTCTAAAATCATCTCATATTGCTATAGGGAGAGGTTCCTGCTGGTGCTGTGAGGGACAGATTATTGTTCTAAAATTATCTATTGGTTCTATAGGGAGGGGTTTCTGCTGGTGCTGTGGGGGACAGATTATTGTTCTAAAATCATCTCCTATTTCTATAGGGAGAGGTTCCTGCTGGTACTGTGAGGGACAGATTATTGTTCTAAAATCATCTCCTATTGCTATAGGTAGAGGTTCCTGCTAGTGCTGTGAGGGACAGATTATTGTTCTAAAATCATCTCCTACTGCTATAGGAGAGGTTCCTGCTTGTGCTGTGAGGGACAGATTATTGTTCTAAAATCATCTAATACTGCTATAGGGAGAGTTTCCTGCTGTTGTTGTAATTGACAGATTATTGTTCTAAAATTATCTACTACTGCAAAAAGGAGAGGTACCTGCTGGTGCTGTGAGGGACAGATTATTGTTCTATAATCATCACATACTGCTATTGGAGAGGTTCCTGCTGGTGCTGTGAGGGACAGATTATTGTTCTAAAATCATCTAATACTGCTATAGGGAGAGTTTCCTGCTGTTGTTGTAATTGACATATTATTGTTCTAAAATTATCTACTACTGCAAAAAGGAGAGGTACCTGCTGGTGCTGTGAGGGACAGATTATTGTTCTATAATCATCACATACTGCTAGAGGGAGAGGTTCCTGCTGCTCCTAGGAGGGACAGATTATTGTTCTAAAATCATATCATACTGGAGTAGGGAGAGGTTCCTGCCGATAATGTGAGGGGCAGAATATTGTTCTGAAATCATCTCCTACTGCTATAGCGAGAGGTTCCTGCTGGTGCTGTAAAGACAGATTATTGTACTAAAGTCATCTCCTAGTTCTATAGGGAGAGGTGGACAGATTATTGTTCTAAAATCATCTCCAAGTTCTATAGTTAGAGATTCCTGCTGGTGCTGTGAGGGACAGATTATTGTTCTAAAATCATCTCATATTGCTATAGGGAGAGGGGTTCTGCTGGTGCTGTGAGGGACAGATTATTGTTCTAAAATCATCTCCTACTACTTTAGGGAGAGGTTCCTGCTGGTGCTTTAAGGGACAGATTATTGTTCTAAAATTATCTATTGGTTCTATAGGGAGTGGTTTCTGCTGGTGCTGTGAGGGACAGATTATTGTTCTAAAATCATCTAATACTGCTATAGGGAGAGGTTCCTGCTTGTGCTGTAAGGGACAGATTATTGTTCTAAAATCATCTCCTAGTTCTATAGAGAGAGGTTCCTGCTGGTGCTGTGAGGGACAGATTATTGTTCTAAAATCATCTCCCAGTTCTATAGGGAGATGTTCCTGCTGGCGCTGTGAGGGACAGATTATTGTTCTAAAAGCATCTCCTACTTCTAAAGGGAGAGGTTCCTGCTGGTGCTGTAAGGGACAGATTATTGTTCTAAAAGCATCTCATAGTTCTATAGGGAGAGGTTACTGCTGGTGCTGTGAGGGACAGATTATTGTTCTAAAATCATCACATACTGCTAGAGGGAGAGGTTCCTGCAGGTGCTGTGAGGGACAGATTATTGTTCTCAAATCATCACATACTGCTAGAGTGAGAGGTTCCTTCTGGTGCTGTGAGGGACAGATTATTGTTTATAAAATCATCTCCTAGTGTTATAGGGAGAGTTTCCTGCGGGTGCTGTGAGGGACAGATTATTGTTCTAAAATCATCAAATACTGCTAGAGTGAGAAGTTCCTGCTGCTCCTGTGAGGGACAGATTATTGTTCTAAAATCATATCATACTGGTGTAGGGGGAGGTACCTGCTGGTGCTGTGATGGGCAGATTATTGTTCTAAAATCTTCTCCTACCGCTATAGTCAGAGGTTGCTGCTGGTGCTGTAAGGGACAGATTATTGTTCTAAAATCATCTCCTAGTTCTATAGGGAAAGGTTCCTGCTGGTGCTGTAAGGGACAGATTATTGTTCTAAAATCATCACATAATGTTAGATGTAGAGGTTCCTGCTGGTGCTGTGAGGGACAGATTATTGTTCTAAAATCATAACATACTGCTAGATTGAGAGGTTCCTGCTGGTGTTGTGAGGGACAGATCATTGTTCTCAAATCATCACATACTGCTAGATGGAGAGGTTCCTGCTGGTGCTTTGAGGGACAGATGATTGTTCTAAAATCATCTCCTACTGCTAGAGGTAGAGGTTCCTGGTGGTGCTTTGAGGGACAGATTATTGTTCTAAAATCATCACATACTGGTGTAGGGAGAGGTTCCTGCTGCTGGTGTGAGCAGTGCATTTCTTGCATAAAAATAAAAAGTGCGTCCACATTGCCGTTTTCCAAAAAAAAAGAAGATTAATTTATTATGCTTTTTTCTTTATTGTATTAAT
Organism: Glandirana rugosa; assembly: GCA_018402905.1. Classification (NCBI taxonomy): domain Eukaryota; kingdom Metazoa; phylum Chordata; class Amphibia; order Anura; family Ranidae; genus Glandirana; species Glandirana rugosa. The sequence goes on from BLSH010417496.1 coordinate 53,845, forward strand.
AAATAGTGCTACCTAGTCCATTTGTGGCCAGAATGAGCCGAGCGTCAAGTAAGGGAGGTGGTCGTTGTCGTGGTGCTGCTGGTGTTGACGGTGTTGGTGAAGTTCCTGTTGCAATAAGAGGACGTGGTCAATTTGTGCCAGCTACACGCACAAGTGAAACACATTCTTCGGGTGCGAGTAGCCGACAGAACCTTCAATGTTATATGGTAGGCCCGAATGCAGCTCAACGAATGGTGAGGCCAGAACAAGTACAAGCGATAGTAGATTGGGTGGCTGACAATGCCTCCAGTTCCTTCACATTGTCTCCCACCCGGTCCCTTGATGGAAGCTCAGAGTTAGCACATGAACCCCATAGCCATCTGTCTTTCACCTCAGCCCCTTGTAAATCAGCCAAGCAGTCTGAGCCCCAAGTCATGCAGCAGTCTTTTATGCTTTTTGATGACTCTGCTGCTGTGCTTTCCGTGGGCCATCCACATAGCTCTGCCCCAGAAGTGGAAGACATGGAATGCACTGATGCCAAACCACTTCTGGTTCAGGATGAGGACATGGAAACCCCACGGCAGCACGTCTGTGATGATGATGACGAAACTCAGGTGCCAACTGCTGCGGCTTTCTACAGTATGCAGACTGACAGGGAGGGCAGTGGTGAAGGGTGGGTGGAAGATGAAGTGGAGGATGATGAGGTCCTAGACCCCACATGGAATGAAGGTCATGCGAGTGACGTGTGCAGTTTGGAGGAAGCGGTGGTGGTCGCACAGAGGCACCAGCAGAGCAAAAGAGGAAGCAGGTTGCAGAAGTGGAGCGAGCGTCCCATAGACAGTATGCCTGCTATTACGCACCGCACCCAGGGACCTAGCACACCAAAGGAAGCTCAAAGACATTCCCCGGCATGGCAGTTCTTGAGACAATGTGCTGACTACAAGACACAAGTGGTTTGCACACTGTGCAATGAGAGGCTGAAGCGAGGCACAAATGTTCTAAACCTGAGCACAACCTCCATGACCAGGTATCTAAATGCAAAGCACTTGCTGCAGTGGAATGAGTACCTAAAAATCCAAGAAAGGTCACGGCCACCTCCTGCTTTCTCTTCTGCTGCTGCCTCAGCCTCTTCCTCCACCTCTACATTTCCAGTGTCACCTGCAACCCATCAAACAGACGATGTGACAGCAACGCCACCATGTCCGCCACCATCCCCAAGCATTTCCACACGGTACCATGGTAGCTTACAGCTGTCCATCTCCCAAACACTGGAGAGAAAGAGGAAGTACCCCCCTACCCACCCGAGATCCCTGGCCCTGAATGTCAGAATTTCAAAACTCCTGGCCTTTGAAATGCTGTCATTCCGTCTGGTGGACACAGACAGTTTTAAAAACCTGATGGCGGTGGCTGTCCCACAGTACGTGGTTCCCAGCTGCCACTACTTTTCCAGGTGAGCCATGCCTTCCCTGCATAAAAAAGTTGGGGACGAGATTAAGTGTGCACTGTGCAACGCCATCTGTGGCAAGGTCCACATAACCACTGATACGTGGACCAGTAAGCACGGGCAGGGACACTATATCTCGCTAACTGCACACTGGGCAAATGTAGTGGTGAGTGGGCCTGAGGCAGTTAGCCGTTTGGTGCATGTCCTTCCACCACCCAGGATTGCAGGGCATTTCTCTTTGCCTCCTGTTGCCTCCTCCTCCTACTGCGCTTCCTCCTCTACCATCTCCTCATCCGCTCAGTGTAACACCTTCACCAACAACTTCAGCACATCCAGGGGGAAACGACAGCAGGCTGTTTTAAAACTAATATGTTTAGGGGATAAACCCCACACTGCGCAGGAGCTGTGGACGGGCATTGAACAACAGACTGTTGAGTGGTTGTTGCCACTGAGCCTCAAGCCCGGCCTGGTGGTGTGCGATAATGGGCGAAATCTCGTAGCAGCTCTGGGCCTAGCCAGTTTGACCCACATCCCTTGCCTGGCGCATGTGCTGAATTTGGTGGTGCAGACATTTCTAAAAAAACTACCCGGATATGTCAGAGCTGCTGCAGAAATTGCGGGCCGCTTGTGCGCGCTTTTGGCGTTCTCACCCTGCTGCTGCCCGTCTGTCTGCGCTGCAGCGGAACTTCGGCATTCCCGCTCACCGCCTCCTATGCTACGTGCCCACAAGGTGGAACTCCACCTTGCACATGCTGTAGAGACTGTGCGAGCAGCAGCAGGCAATAGTGAAGTTTCAGCTGCAGCACGCATGGGTCAGTGGCTCTGCGGAACAGCACCACTTCACCACCAATGAGTGGGCCTCCATGCGAGACCTGTGTACCATATTGCGGTGTTTCGAGTACTCCACCAACATGGCCAGTGCCGATGACGCTGTTCTCAGCGTTACTATCCCACTTCTATGTCTCCTTGAAAAAACACTTTGGGCGATGATGGAAGAGGATGTGGCACAGGAGGAGGAGGAAGAGGGGTCATTTCCACGGTTATTAGGCCAGTCATTCACAAGTGGCTCGGAGGGTGGGTTCCTGCACCAGCATAGGCCAGGTCAAAAATTTTCAAGACAGGGGACAGTTCTGGAGGATGAGGAGGATGAGGATGATGATGAGGAGGAGGAGGAATTGTGTTCACAGCAGGGTGGCACCCAAAGCAGCTCGTGGGCATCACTGGAGCGTGGCTGGGGGGATACGGAGGACACAAATGATACACGTCCCACAGAGGACAGCTTGTCTTTGCCTCTGGGCAGCCTGGCACACATGAGCGACTACATGCTGCAGTGCCTGCTCAACGACAGCTGAGTTGCCCACATTTTAACTTGTGCTAATTACTGGGTGGCCACCCTGCTGGATCCCCGTTACAAGGACAATGTGCCGTCCTTAATTCCCTCACTGGAGCGTGATCAGAAGATGCGTGACTACAAACGCACTCTGGTAGATGCGCTGCTGAGGGCATTCCCAAATGACATTGGGGGCTCAGTGGTAGCTCAAGGCAAAGGCAGAGGAGGAGGAGGAATAGGTCACCAATGCAGCTGTGGCACCGCCAGCACTTCAGAAGGCAGGGTTAGCATGGCTGAAATGTGGAAAATCTTTGTCAGCAGCACGCCACCACAAACAGCACCACCAGCTGATAGGCAACGTCTTAGCAGGAGGCAGCATTTCAGCAAACATGGTGGAGCAGTATGTGTGCACACGCCTACATGTACTGACTGATGGGTCTGCCCCATTCAACTTCTGGGTCTCGAAATTGACCACATGGCCTGAGCTTGCCCTTTATGCCTTGGAGGTGCTGGCCTGCCCTGCAGCCAGTGTATTGTCTGAACGTGTGTTTAGTACGGCAGGGGGCGTTATCACAGACAAGCGCAGCCGCCTGTCCACAGCCAACGTGGACAAGCTAACGTTTATTAAAATGAACCAGGCATGGATCCCATAGGTCTTGTCTTTACCATGTGCAGAATAGACATTTAGACCGGCCTCACACAGCCATTGGTATCCTTTTTTTCTATTTGATTATGTCTCAATATTTTGGGGGCTACCCCAATTCTAAAAAAATACCAAACAAACAAAAAACAGTGTTGGCTACCTCCTGCTCCTCTTCCTCTTCCTCCTCCTCCTCTACCACCACCACTTCCACCTACACTGCCACGGTCACGGCCTAGTCAACCTCTAGGCTCCTACTCCACATCCACCTCCTCCTCCCATTTTTATTTTTTTTAGTTATTAAGTTATTTCCATATCCACATTTGTTTTCAGGGCACTTGTCCTACTCTTACCCCCATTTTGCTTCCTTTTGCAGCCTTCTAGCCCTTTCCATTACTTTTTTACAGCCATTTTTGTGCCCAAAAGTTCGAGTCACCATTGACTTCAATGGGGTTCGGTGTCCGGGGTGAAGTTCGGATCGAGTTCGGTACCGAACCCGAACGGTTTCATGAGGTTCGGCCGAACCCGACGAACTCAAACATCCAGGTATCCACTCAACTCTAATAGAGATCAAGTAGGATTTGTACCGGCTAGACACGCCGGGGATAACACAAGAAGGACAATAGACCTTATAGATCTTCTGACCAAGACCAAACATCCTGCCGACGTCCTAAGTTTGGACGCCCAAAAGGCCTTTGATCGCCTAAGCTGGCCATTTATGTTCGCAGTCCTTCGATATGGTTCTTCAGGTTCCTTTATCCAGGCTCTACGGGCCTTATATTCAAAACCCACCTCTCAAGTACAGTTGTCTTCTTATAGGTCCCTGCCGTTTTCCCTGAGCAATGGTACCAGGCAGGGCTGCCCCCTGTAGCCTCTACTATTTATCCTTAACCTGGAGCCTCTGGCATTAGCTATCAGATCCCAGCCAGACATTCGGGGGGTGCGGCTGAAACATAAGGAATATAAATTATCTCTATTCGCTGATGATATTTTAATAACCCTAACCCATCTCCATACATCCCTCTCCTCCTTACAAGCAATACTGACATCCTTAAGCTCCATCTCCAGTTTCCAGATCAACTCTTCTAAAACAGAAGCCCTACCCATCATTATTTCACCAACCCAATTAACCTCCTTACAGATGAAATTCACTTATCAGTGGTGCACCCATTTACTTAAATACTTAGGTATATATCTTACCCCTTCCTACCATACGCTATTCCAGGTCAACTTCCCCTATTTGCTGAAATTAACCACTTACTAAACCAATGGTCCTCCTTGCCACTCTCTCCTTGGAAGAATCAATGTTCTTAAGATGTCTATCCTCCCTAAACTGTTGTACCTGTTTAAAACTCTCCCTGTGTCCGTCCCACTAACACGGTTGAAAACTCTCCAAAGGAGGTGGATGCGCTTCACATGGTTCTCATTGTATTGCCAGCTCAGCGGTTATGGCCCTAAAGCATAGAGGAGGGCTGAGAGGACCAGACTTAATCAAATATTATTACGGCTCACACTTGCGTGCATTAACCTCCTGGACTTCTAGAATGGCTCCAAATCAGTGGGCCGAAATAGAAATGAGTATTACCGTACCTGTATGCCCATGCTACTTGCTTTGGCCCTCCTCGGGTAAATATATGCCTCAATTAAAATCACTTTGCCTGGGACCCATGCTCTTTACCCTATCTATCTGGAAAAAAATGTGCAGAAAAATTCTCCCTTTCTTCCCCTCGCCCCCCTCTCATGAACACACTCTTTAATCCAGATATCCCAGATAGCCTATCCTAGTTGGGATATTCCAATTACGCCATATTGTAAACACAGTGACATACAAACTCTTGTCCTTTTCAGACCTACAATCCAAGCATAAAATTCCAGACACACTCCTTTACTCCTATTTGCAAATTAAACATTTTTTCTCTAATATATCTGCATCCTGTTCTCTGGAGAGACCCACCAATTTCAAATTATTATGTGCTAAGGGCCCATATGAACCTCGGCAGATCTCGTCTAAAGATAAAATACTTCACGAAAACATCCCATTGAATGATACCAGTCATAAATACATGACGACATAGGCAAATATATTGAGCCAACCTATTTCGTTAGTGGACTGGGGGAAAATCTGGGAATCAACATCTAAAGTCTCCAGATGTGTAATACAGAAGAAAACGGCGGTGAAAATCCTTTTCTTCTGGTATAGGACTCCAGACATCCTTTACGCTCGACATCCAAAGACTTCCAGCCAATGTTGGAGATGCAATAAAGCTGTAGGCACCCACTTGCACATTTTTTGGGACTGTCCCTCCATACAGCCATTCAGGATTCAGATCCAAGTCGTGCTACAAACACTATTCAGCATCTCTATTCCACTAAATCCCCTACACTACCTACTAGGACTCCCAATAGCAGGTATCCCGAAAGCAGCAAAGAAACTAGCATCCTATATCCTACTGGCAGCAAGGAGAGTTATCCCTTGCTGTTGGCTTTCTACCTCCCCCCCCGAACTTTGTACAATTCCTTTCTACCTTAACAGATATACAAAGGATGGAACATATGACTGCAAAAGTAGATGACTCTGTGCAACATTTCTATAAAGTCTGGAGGGTGTGGGACGTTTCCCAATATTCTTTGGAGTCACTTCTCACGCCATCTTAGACAAAACATTATTCATATTGGGAAATATATATTGACTTGATTGCCATATTTCATGGTCTCTGTTCAAAGATCCTCACTTTCTTCTAGATCACATTGTCTCTGTTAATACCATTTTCAATACAAAGTCAGCTAAGTTATGT
>BLSH010417496.1:60042-70990 GCA_018402905.1 Glandirana rugosa
AGGTCTTACCGACATACCTCCCTGTCAGGGTTTTTTACACGTTCACCCACGGATGTCGAAATAACGTAGAGGTTGTAACCGACCTTCAGAAACCTACAGCTCGCATTTCCTACAGACCTCAGGATATGGTTTTCTTTTCCTAAAAGTGGCGGCAAAAGAAGACATAATGTGTAGACCTCTGAAATCTACAACTAAGGGTCTAAAAGGGGGTCAGGTGAGTGCTTTATCCAACCGAGTTATATAAACGGGTAAAGCAGTACATAAATACTGACCATAGTAAGTTACCCTACAAAAGCACTTCATAAAATATATATCTGCTCTAGACGGCTCCAAGTATACCCGGGAATCGTGTATTATTAAACTTTAGCCACCCAGAGACATTTTTTCTCCAATATATCTGCATCCTGTTCTCTGGAGAGACCCACCGATTTCAAATTATTATGTGCTAAGGGCCCATATGAACCTCGGCAGATCTCGTCTATATATAAAATACTTCACGAAAACATCCCATTGAATGATACCAGTCATAAATACATGACGAAATGGGCAAATATATTGAGCCAACCTATTTCGTGAGTGGACTGGGGGAAAATCTGGGAATCAACATCTAAAGTCTCCAGATGTGTAATACAGAAGAAAACGGCGGTGAAAATCCTTTTCTTTTGGTATAGGACTCCAGACATCCTTTACGCTCGACATCCAAAGACTTCCAGCCAATGTTGGAGATGCAATAAAGCTGTAGGCACCCACTTGCACATTTTTTGGGACTGTCCCTCCATACAGCCATTCTGGATTCAGATCCAAGATGTGCTACAAACACTATTCAGCATCTCTATTCCACTAAATCCCTTACACTACCTACTAGGACTCCCAATAGCAGGTATCCCGAAAGCAGCAAAGAAACTAGCATCCTATATCCTACTGGCAGCAAGGAGAGTTATCCCTTGCTGTTGGCTTTCTACCTCCCCCCCCGAACTTTGTACAATTCCTTTCTACCTTAACAGATATACAAAGGATGGAACATATGACTGCAAAAGTAGATGACTCTGTGCAACATTTCTATAAAGTCTGGAGGGTGTGGGACGTTTCCCAATATTCTTTGGAGTCACTTCTCACGCCATCTTAGACAAAACATTATTCATATTGGGAAATATATATTGACTTGATTGCCATATTTCATGGTCTCTGTTCAAAGATCCTCACTTTCTTCTAGATCACATTGTCTCTGTTAATACCATTTTCAATACAAAGTCAGCTAAGTTATGTTTTCTCTTGCATGTTAGTTTTTGGTATATTAATTTGCAGAACTGAGAAACAACTTTAACTCTGACATTTATATATACCAGTCCTTTTGTTTAACTTTTTTCTTTGTTTTGTTATCTTTCTATAAAGATGCTGTACTGCCACTGTCATGTGGATAACTCTTTTGATTTTCTGTATTGTACAACTTTGAAAATATTATAAATAAACAATTAGAAAAAAAAAAACCGCATACGTAAGACACGCCCACATATGAAAACGGTGTTCAAACCACACATGTGAGGTATCGCCGCGATCGCCAGAGTGTGAGAAGTAATTCTAGCAAAAGACCTCCTCTGCACCTCTAACCTGGTAACCGTTATTTTTTTTTAAAAAACTTTGCCTATGGAGATTTTTAAGTACAGGATTTTGTCGCCATGCCGCGAGTGTGCGCAATTTTCAACCGTAACATGTATGGTATCTACTTACTCGGCATAACATGCTCTTTCACAATATACAAAAAATTGGACTAACTTTACAGTCGACTTATTTTTTAACTCAAAAAAGTGAAATTTTGGCTCTGACAGTGCTCTGTGCCCTGTTTGAACGAAGCTTTCATTGCTTCAGCCAATCAGTGCTTTCAATGCACTGTGCAGTGCATTGTGGTCATTTGGCGGGCTGAACAAATGGTTGAATGCCCTAATAATTTGGTTGATCTGTGAGTGGTTGAACAGCCAATGTTCGGCCCGAACTCATGATCGAGCCGAACTGTTCACCCATCCCTATTCTCCATCACATATGATAAAAGCAGCCGGAGTTAGGTGTTGGGGAGGGTGCTATAAATAGATTAGCAGTGAACTAAACAAAGAAGAGAGCTGAATGTCTCTACCTATAAGGAGAGAGGGTGTGTCTCTTTTCTCCAATCAGCTGTCGTGGCTGTATGCCCAGGCTTCATGCAATGCTAATCAGGAAGAGAAAAAATCCTAACGCAATCTGCACTTTCTAAAGGATATATAACGATGAAGACAGCAGATATACATGGAAAACTTATGTAGGGAGATTTGTTTCATCCCTGTGTATCATCAGAGGCTGTTCACTTCACTGGGTATAGGAGAGGGTTTCCATCCACTTTAAGTTTAGAAACTTTGGACTTCATGCAGGATTTGTGCCCCTGTCACGTACCTGGTGGTAGAGTCTGGCTTATGCGGGGACAACCTCTCTTGCGGCCCTGGTTCAAGAACCCCTGTTAGTGTAGACACGGAGCTCTGGAGCACAGGGGGGCACGAGGGCTGGACAATCTTCAGGTGGTAAACAGAAGTCCACAGAAGCTCATGCAAGGCAGGAGAGTAATGGTTCAGTCTGGGTCGACAACTTTCAGGCGGTGCGGTACAACGGGATCAGGCAAACGGATGGTCTGGTACAGGCAGGGTCGGTAACAAGCTGGCAACAGAAGTACAGAGGGAGCAGACAAGTGAATGGTCATAAACAAGCCGGGGTCAGATGCAGGCAGATATCAACAGGTCCAGAGGGCTAGCCGGGGTCACAGGAACAGGAAGTCACTCAGAAGTAGTCACCGGGGGGGTCACAAGTGCAGGAAACGTTGTAGGGCGGACAGCACTTGCTTACAGGAAGCACGCTGCTTAAATAGAGCTGCCTGGACCGCCTCCTCTAGGGGCTAGAGGAAACAGCAATCAAGTGCAAACACGTCCTCAGCACAATCTTTTTCTAACATTGCACCCCCCCAAGGGGCAGCCTCCGGATGCCCATCCGGGCGCTCTTGTCCGGGTTGTTTCTCCAAAAAAGTCCTGACCATCTCCTGGGCATGTAGATTGCTCTCCGGCTCCCATGAATTTTCCTCAAGGCCATAACCTTTCCATTTCACCAGGAACTGCACTCCTCCAGCTCTTCTTCTGCAATCAAGGATGGATTCCACCTCGAACTCCTCTCCATCAATTACCACCAGTTCGGGTGGAGCCGACCTTCATCCTGGAAACAGGTCCTTGGTCACTGGCTTTAGAAGGTGAACATGGAACACCGGGTGGATCCTGAGTGAGGACGGCAGGTCAAGTTCGTAGGCCACCTTGTTAATTTCCTTTTTACTGGGAAAGGTCCTATGAATTTCAGTCCCAGCTGTTTAGACGTACAAGAGAGTCGTAAGTTAGTGGTCACCAACCAGACCCGATTGCCGTGCTGTAGGTCAAGCTCTCCGCGTCTCTTCCTATCATAGCGTTCCTTATTGCGCTCCTGGGTCTGCGCAAGGGTCTCCTGCAGCATCTTGTTGTTGTTTTCCAGGAACTTGGTGATCTCCAGGATGGCACTTTCCGGGACGGAAACAGGCAGGAATGTGGGATGGTAGATGAGATTCGCCCAAAACAGAGACTGCTTGGTGGCAGAATGGATGGAATTGTTGTAGGCAAACTCGGCTAGTGGTAACAAGGAGACCCAGTCATCTTGGGAATAGGAAGCGTAACATCGGAGATATTGCTCCAGGGTCTGGTTGGTCCTTTCTGTTTGGCCATTAGACTGCGGGTGATATGCTGAAGAAAAGGCCAACTTGATTCCTAGAATAGAGCACAAGAATCTCCAGACCCGGGATGTGAACTGCACCCCTCTGTCAGATACCACATTTTTCGGGATGCCATGTAGACGGATAATCTTCCGAATGAAGACTTTGGCCGTTTCTGTGGCCGAGGGAGTGCCCCTTATCGGGATAAAATGTGCCATCTTCGTGAGGCGTTCGACCACCACAAAGATGGTTGTGTAGCCTGCAGATGGGGGCAATTCCACAATGAAATCCATTGAGATCTGTGCCCATGGGCGTTCGGGGATAGGCAATGGATTTAATAGACCCCGGGCTCTGATTCTTTCCGCCTTGTTCCTAGCACAGACAGGACAGGCATTTACATAGTTCTTACAGTCCTCTTTCAACTGTGGCCACCAAAAGGTTCGAGCAAGTAACTCTGTAGTCTTTCAATGGCCGAAGTGCCCGGCTAAATGATGGTCATGGCAGAGTTCAAGGGCGGACAGGCGAAGCTCTTCTGGCATGAAGACTTGTGTACCCGACCACCATAATCCATCCTTGAGGGTAAGTCCAGGAACTGTGGGCATGGTGGAGCTGGCCAAGTTTGCCTGATCTGGGTCAACAGATCTTCTTGGATTAACAGGAAGTGGTGCACTGGTAGGATGGTGTCAGGAGGGAGAGCTTCTCCGGTTTCAGAAAACATCCTTGACAGCGCATTTGGCTTGAAATTCTTGGATCCGGGTCGGTATGTAATGTGTAGGTTAAATCTTGAAAAGAACAGGGCCCATCGTGCTTGGCGGGGCCTGAGCCTCTAGGCAGTTCTAAGGTACTCCAAGTTCTTGTGGTCTGTGAAGACCAAGACTGGATGAGTAGCCCCTTCCAAAAGGTACCGCCATTCCTCTTGGGTGGATTTAATGGCAAGAAGCTCCCTGTCACCCACATCGTAGTTTCTCTCGGGGGGAGAGAGCTTCCGTGAGAAGAAGGCGATAGGGTGCAGGGACACCTTAGGCCCCTGTCTTTGGGACAAGACTGCCCCGACATTAGTCTCCGAAGCATCCACCTCCAAGATATAGGGCCGCGTGGAATCGGCGTGCTTGAGAACAGGTGCCGAGGTGAATAGTCTCTTCAAGGTTTGGAAGGCACCTTGTGCCTCCGGGGTCCAGGCGAAGTGGGTGCCCTGTTTGGTTAACTGTGTTATCGGGGAAATCACAGCAGAGAAGCCCCGGATGAACTTTATGTAAAAATTGGCAAAGCCAACGAAGCGTTGTACCGCCTTCTTGTCCACCGATGGGGGCCAGTCCATGATAGCTGCGACTTTTTGGGAGTCCATTGTTGTGCCAGAAGTAGAAATATGGAACCCCAAGAAGGCAATCTCAGTGCGTTCAAAGGCACATTTTTCGGACTTGGCATACAGGCCGTGCTGTCGTAGGCGGCTGAGTACATGCCTGACATGCTTCCGGTGCTCCTCTAGGGAGGGGGAGAAGATCAAGATATCATCCAGATATACTACTACGAATTGGTCCAGAAAGTCCCTAAAGATATCATTGACCAGGTGCTGGAACGTGGCCGGGGCATTGCAAAGCCCAAAGGGCTTGACCAAATACTCAAAGTGACCAAATCGTGTGCGGAATGCTGTCTTCCATTCATCCCCCTCCCGTATGCGGATCAGATTGTAAGCCCCCCAAAGATCCAGCTTGGTAAACAAGGCTGCAGAGCCGAGGCGCTGAAAGAGTTCTGGAACCAGAGGCAGGGGGTATCTGTTTTTGATTGTAACTTTATTAAGCTCCCAGTAGTCAATACACGGCCGAAGAGTGTGGTCCTTTTTCTCAACGAAAAAGATCCCAGCTCCTGCTGGGGACGTGGAAGCCCTGATGAAACCCTTCTGCAGGTTCTCCTCGATATAGGCTTTGAGAGCCACAAGCTCCACTTCAGAGAGTGGGAAAATCCTGCCGAAAGGGGACTCGGCTCCAGGCAGCAGGTCTATCGGGCAATCGTATGGCCGATGTGAAGTTAGGGTGTCTGCTCCCTTCTTGCTGAAGACATCTCAGAAATCTTGGTACGCCTCGGGAACAGCAAGATGAGTCTCCAGGTCTGGGTTAAGGTTGATGGAGAGTACCGCTGGCGGTGCTCTCTGAGTAGGTGGAAAGCAATTATTCCAACAGTAAGAGGACCGGAACTGGACTTCACCCCCCTTCCAGTCAATATGAGGACTGTGTGCTCGAAGCCATGGGAGGCCCAGGATCATGGGACTCGACGGGGAGGCGATGGCATCCAGCACAAGTAACTCGGTGTGGCCTTCGGCCGTCCGGGCCAGCAAGGGAAAGGTTTCCTGAATCACTGCGCCCATTTTGATGGCCGACCCATCGGCCAAGCGGATCGACAATGGGCGTTCCTTGGATCTAAGAGGAACCCGGTGCTGGGCAGCAAATGACAGGTCTATAAAGCAGCTGCATGCTCCCGAATCCAGGATGGCCGACACTTGAATGTCCTTGTCAGGGAGCAGCAGAAAGATGCAGAGGATCAGGTGAGGCTGGGAACTCGGCAATGACAGCACCTCCCCTAGGACTGGAGTGGGTTTCTTGCCAGCCTTATCGGAGCAGCTATTGAAGAGATGCCCGAGCTCCCACAGTAGAGGCACAAGTTACAGTCCATCTGCCGCTGGCGTTCCTCTCGGGATAAGGATGGGTAGAAGGATCTAGCCCGCCTAGACCCAGGGTGGTCTCATGGAGAGGAGGAGGAAGTTGCTGCTGAGCTGAGACCTGGAGAGGTAGGTGCTTGAGAAGTCATCCAGGCAGGGCGCAGGGACACTGTGGCCCTCTCTGCGCTGCGCTCTCGCAGGCGACTGTCTATCTGGATGGCCAGATCAATTGGCGCTTCCAGGGTATGGGGAACCCCAACACGTGCCAGCTCATCCTTGAGCACTTCGGAGAGTCCCAGCTGGAACTGGTGGTATAGGGCTGCACCATTCCAAGCAGTAGCAGTCCTCCAATGCCTGAATTCGGATACATAATCCTCCACAGGGCGGCTACCCTGCTGGAGGGAATGGAGCGTGGCTTCTGCGGTGGAGACCAGATGTGGGTCCTCGTATAGCCGGGCCATAGCCTGGAAGAATCCGTCCAAAGTGGGGACCTCGGGAGCCTTTTGCTCCAGTAGCCGATGAGCCCAGGCCTGTGGGTCATTCTGGAGGAGAGGGATTACCAGGCCCACTTTGGTGGTCTCCAGGGAGAACGTGTGAGGCTGGAGAGCGAAATACAGATAGCAGGCACTGCGGAAGGCCCTAAACTTCCTGCGGTCCCCCGTAAACTGCTCAGGTGTAGGTACCTTATGCTCTGTGGGCAGAGTCACTATGGTACGGGGAGGTGTGTGCCCCCTGCCAGAGGGATTAGGAGCGGCCAAATCCTGCACTTGATCTTCCAGGCGTGCATATCCTTCCTGCAGGTTTTGCACTGCTTGGGTTAGTCCAGCAAGGTGTGTGCATAGCTCCTTCATGGGAGAGGGCCCCGGAGCAGACTCTGACATGGCTGTCCGTTTCTGTCACGTACCTGGTGGTAGAGTCTGGCTTAAGTGGGGACAACCTCTCTTGCGGCCTCGGTTCAAGAACCCCTGGTAGTGTAGACAGGGAGCTCTGGAGCACAGGGTGGCACGAGGGCTGGACAATCTTCAGGTGGTAATCAGAAGTCCACAGAAGCTTGTGCAAGGCAGGAGAGTAGTGGTTCAGTCCGGGTCGACAACTGGCAGGCGGTGCGGTACAACAGGATCAGGCAAACGGATGGTGGGGTACAGGCAGGGTCGGTAACATGCTGGCAACAGAAGTACAGAGGGAGCAGACAAGTGGATGGTCGTAAACAAGCCGGGGTCAGATGCAGGCAGACATCAACAGGTCCAGAGGGCTAGCCGGGGTCACAGGAACAGGAAGTCACTCAGAAGTAGTCACCGGGGGGTCACAGGTGCAGGAAACGCTGTAGGACGGACAGCACTTTCTTACAGGAAGCACGCTGCTTAAATAGAGCTGCCTGGACCGCCTCCTCTGGGGGCTAGAGGAAACAGCAATCAAATGCAAACACGTCCTCAGCACAATCTTTTTCTAACAGGCCCCCCCCACTCCCCTCACCACCTCACCCCCTACATGAAATGAACCCGGTCACATCCCCTCATCTTTATTAAATAACACAACATGTTCCTCTTCCAGCATGATCTGCTGAAACACAATCACCAGCATTTGACTGAGAAAATATCACTGTGTGCTCATAAAATGCTCACAGTGACACCCGAGAGGAGGACTGCGGTTTCCTACACATCACACAGCAATACAACGAGGAATTTACAATATTCTACAATGGTACATTTCTAACTATGCATCTCAAATAATCAGCAATGCCTTAACCTCTTGCCGACCGCCGATCGGCATCTGACGACGACAAGGTGGCGCTCCTGCGGAAATCGCCGGCATATGACGGTGGCTGCGAGATCGCGCCCAGTGTGTCCGGGGAGGGCCAGGGAGTGGGTGCGGTGGAGTCAATCTCCAACGGCCACCCGCGATGCCCCCCCCGGAGTGAAAGAACGGAGGTCCGTGTAAGTAAACACGGACCTCCGCTCTGTGAAGGGGGAAGGGCTGTGATCACAGCCTTCCTTTACATGGAAGCTGTGACCACTTCCCTTCCCCTGCTAGGGCAGCCCCCATACAGTTAGAACACGCCCAGGGAACACAGTTAACCCTTAGAGCACCCCCTGCAGGTTAACGCCTTCACTGCCAATGACATTTACACAGTAATCAGTGCATTTTTATAGCACTGATCGCTGTATAAATGCCAATGGTCCCAAAAAGTGTCAAAATAGTCCGACATGTCCGCTGAAATATCGCAGTACCGCTAAAAATCGCAGATCGCCGCCATTACTAGTAAAAAATAAAAACCCCAGAAATTAATTCTCATCATCCGTAAACGCGACCACTTTTGCGCAAACCAATCAAGAAATGCCGATTGTGATTTTTTTTTTTTATCGCAAATATGAGGAAGAATATAAAATTGGCCAAAACCGATGAAAAAAATGTTTTTTTATATTTTTTTTTTTGGATTTGTATTTTAGCAAAAAGTAAGAAATTTGTGTTTTTTTGCAAAATTGTCGCTCTTCTTTTGTTTATAGCGGCGATCAGAAATGACGCAGAGGTGATCAAATACCACCAAAAGAAAGCTCTATTTGTGGGAAAAAAAGGACGCAAATTTTGTTTGGGTACGACGTCGCACGACCGCGCAATTGTCAGTTAAAGCGACGCAGTGCCGAATCGCAAAACGGGCTCCGATCCTAAAGGGGGAAATCCTTCCGGGGCTGAAGTGCTTAAAATGATATACAGTACATATAAATGAAGGCTTTGCTGAGAAAGAGAAAGCGCCAATAGAATCAGCAAAAATTAATTTTTAGAAGCTGTATATACAGTATATATATATATATATATATATAATCAATCCGGTATAATTTATAATGCCGTATGCACACAGGACATTTAAAAAAATGGCAGTGCTGCTGCCAGGAAAAAGCAGCATTAACCACTTCAGCCCCAGAAGGATTTGCCCCCTTCCTGACCAGAGCACTTTTTGCGATACAGCACTGCGTTGCTTTAACTGACAATTGAGCGGTCGTGAGACGTTGTACCCAAACTAAATTGACGTCCTTTTTTTCCCACAAATAGAGCTTTCTTTTGATGGTATTTGATCACCTCTACGGTTTTTATTTTTTGCGCTATAAACAAAGAAAGAGCGACAATTTTGAAAAAAAAAAAAAAACAATATTTCTCACTTTTTGCTATAATACTTATCCAAAAAAATATATAAAAAACAAATGCATTCCTCGGCTTAGGCTAAAATGTATACTTCTACATATTTTTGGTAAATAGAAGCTCAAAAAGCATTCATTGATTGTTTTGCTCAAAGCTTATTGCATCTACAAATTATGAGAATTGATTTATGGCATTTTTATTATTTTTGGCAATGATCTGCGATTTTTATCGGGGCTGCGATATTGTGGCGGACAGGTCGG
Organism: Glandirana rugosa; assembly: GCA_018402905.1. Lineage (NCBI taxonomy): Eukaryota > Metazoa > Chordata > Amphibia > Anura > Ranidae > Glandirana > Glandirana rugosa. The sequence goes on from BLSH010417496.1 coordinate 69,836, forward strand.
ACATTTTTGACACTTTTTTGGGACCAATGACATTTATACAGCGATCAGAAATTTAAATATCCACTGATTACTGTATAAATGTCATTGGCAGTGAAGGGGTTAACCTGCAGGGGGCAGTGAAGGGGGTAACTGTGTCCCCTAGGCGTGTTCTAACTGTGAAGGGGCTGGGCTGCCAGGGGCACCAGAGATCTAACTGATCCCAGTGACAGGAATCAGTAGATCTCTTACATGCCGCCTGACAGAACAGGGAACCGCTGTGTTTACATCAGCAGTTCCTCGTTCTTCCTCTGTATTAGGCGATTGCGGGTCGACAACGGACATCGAGTCTGCCCGACCCGCGGGCACACTCCCGCAGTGTGCAGCAGGCAGCCCGCGCCCACCCGTAGACTGCAGCTGTGCGAAGCGCCATTTATAGTCGTCAATTCACGCAGCGGAGCCACATTGCCGCCGTCTTTCTACGCGAGGCAATTGGCAAGTGGTTAATAACCTGCTTTTAGCCATGTTTTTAACCACTTCCTTACTGGGCACTTAAACCCCCCTCCTGCCCGAACCAATTTTTAGTTTTCAGCGCTGTCGCTCTTTGAATGAGAATTGCGCGGTCGTGCGACGTTGTACACAAACAAAATTTGCGTCCTTTTTTTCCCACAAATAGAGCTTTCTTTTGGTGGTATTTGATCCCCTCTGCGTCATTTCTGATCGCCGCTATAAACAAAAAAAGAGCGACACTTGAAAAAAAAACAATATTTTTTACTTTTTGCTATAATAAATATCCAAAAATAAAAAATAAAAAAACAAATTTATTCATCAGTTTTGGCTGATATATATTCTTCTACATATTTTTGGTAAAAAAAATCGCAATCAGCGTTTATTAATTGGGTTGCGCAAAAGTTATAGCGCCTACAAACTATGGACATTGTTTTATGGCGTTTTTATTTTATTTATTTTTTTACTGGTAATGGTGGCGATCTGCGATTTTTATCGGTACTGCGATATTGGGGCGGACATGTCGTACGTTTTTGACACTTTTTTGGGACCAATGACATTTATACAGCGATCAGAAATTTAAATATCCACTGATTACTGTATAAATGTCATTGGCAGTGAAGGGGTTAACCAGCAGGGGGCAGTGAAGGGGTTAACTATGTTCCCTGTGTG
>BLSH010417496.1:85960-96303 GCA_018402905.1 Glandirana rugosa
ATACACTATAGAGGAAAGGGTACTGTGGTAACCTAGAGGAGGACCCTGAGAGTGAATGGTAAACCGGATGGGTATGGGTTCATAATTATTGTGTATAGAATTAACGACGAACGGACCGGGACCGCTCTTTTACCTTTAGAAGGGTTGGGAGACAGAATTGCCTGTGGTAGGTGTAAGAGTTGCGTTTGAAAGTTTATCTTAACATACAACACTATGGAAGAGACTTTTTAGTTATTTGTATAATAATTTCACGTTTGTCCGTAAGTCCCTCTTTTGATTAAAAAAAACGGGTGACTAAAAAATTTATGTAGTTATGTAGTTAGGACCCAGAGAGGACGTCCGGAAAGGGGTCGTTCGCACTTACTTCGACCCCCCGTGTTTCCACCTCCGAGGGGTCTCCGTGACTCCGGATATGGTACACGAGTTTTACGATACCTAGGACCCAAACGGGGATACTTTACACTTAGGCATGGTGTATAGGCCTCAGTGCCTCTGGGGAGCCTCCACCTTTGTGCCCCCCAGCTTCATTCACGCTTGCTGGGGAAAGGCCTGCAGGAGAGACCCAGGATTGATGTATTGATGTATTTAAAAAATCAGTGGGCAAAAAAAATTAGTTTTCTCCCTGAATGCCTGTTTGCACTTTAATAATATGTTTATTGATTTTTCAGAGAAGGTATCACAACATACAATTCTATTTGAAAGTTTGCGTTGAGAATGTGGATGGTGTCCGTTAAGACAGAGGGTTGGGAAGATTTCCATTTTCTCGCCAGGGCCAGGCAAGCAGCAATTAAGATATGTGTTATTAATACTTGGGTATGGGTAGGCCAAATGGTAAGTGAGAGTCCCAGGAGGAGATCCAATGGTGTCATGGGAAAGGAGATATCACATATTGATGTGATGAAAGAGGCTCTCTCCTGCCAGTAGCTTTTAATGAGTGTACAGTCCCACCAGATGTGTTTTTAGTGTTCCAACATTGTCGCACACTCTCCAGCATTTCGGTGAAGCAGAAGAGTATATGGCTGCCAGTCTATTGGGTCTATAGTACCATTTGTGGAATAGTTTTTGCAAGGTTTCCCAGTGGGAGATGAAATGAGACAGACAGAGAGGCAATGTTGGGGCACAGTGCCGCGGCTCAATCGAGGGAGGTTTGTCTGTTAAGGTGAACCAAAACCGGATGGAGGAGGAGAGCGTTTCAGGGTGAGATGTCGTGAGTAGCTTGTAGGCCAGGGAGATGCCTTTGGTCACAGTATTGTTGGCATTATAAAATCTTAAGAGGGCCCGTGCGAGAGATTCTGAGTTCGACCATTGCAGTTTGGATAGTAAGGAGCGTATTCTTAGGTATAGAAAAAACATCTTAGAAGAGAGGTCTTATTGTTTCCATAGGTAAGAGAAGCTATGTATTCTCGATGCGGGGTGTAGCATTCCCAGATTGGAGATACCGGCTTCAATCCATGCCGAGAGGGATAAATCCGGTGCTAACAGTTCTAAGGTTTCAGTGGGTATTAGCAATAGAATAGTCACTGGTAGACCTTTACTGATTTGTGGGATCACCATCCACACCCATAGGGAAGCAGTTATGATATTCAGGGGATGTTGTGAGGTTTTGAGGTTGAGCAGGGAAGCTGGCAGAAGGAGTTTGGGATTAGTTGCAAGCACAGTCGATTCTATCTGTTTCCAAGTTGTTCGGTTGTTAGTCCTCCACCATTCTTTTAGTTGGTCTAGGATTGTTGCACGATAATATGCCAAGATATTAGGTGTTCCCATGCCTTCATGAGAATTGACCCTTTTAGTCTGGGGAGTTTATGTTGCCAAATGAAGTTGTTGATAATGCTTTGTAGTTTTTTTCAGATGAACTTGCAAGAATGGTAAGGGAATTGTGCGGAGTGTACAGAATGTACAGAATGTGTGGAAGTAAATACATTTTACTTGAGCAAACCTTCCCGCCCATGAGGCAGGTATATGGCCCACTTCTTTAGATAGATGCAAACGCTTCTGTACGAGGTCATTATAGTTGGTTTTTAGCAGGGAGCATCTGGGAAATGTTAAATGGCTGCCTAAGTATGACAATGAAAAGTTGGGGAACCATGCGAAAGGGGAAGTGGTGGATATGGCTGCGGTCGATTTGGCATCCATGCCTAAATTTAACATGAGGGATTTACTGTGGTTCACTTTATATAGCCATATGGAGCTGATCAGCTCAATGATGTCTTGAACTGTGGATAGGGATTCTTAAGGATTTGTTAATGCTATGATAACATCATCGGCGTAAAGGCCGATTTTGTGTTCAGTGTCTCCAACTTTGATGCCTTGGACCTTCAGGTTAGATCTTATGGCCTGTGCTACGGGTTCCATAATCATGGCAAAGATCGGGGGTAAAGCGGACACCCCTGTCTTGTGCCTTTAGTGATCTTGAAGGGGTCTGACACAATTCCCTAGGGTGGGAATAAAGGCCAAGTATGGCCGATAGGAATGTTCCTGACAGCCCAAATTTGCAGAGCACTGCTTCCACATAGGACCAATGGACCCCATCGAATGCCTTCTCTGCATCCAAAGACAGGAAGAAAGTGACTACCCATTGCATGAGATCTATGAAGCGCCTTGTACCATCTGAAGCTTGACAAATTGGTACAAATCTGACCTGATCTGGATGGATAACCTGGGGGATGACCGTAGAAAGATGTTGGGCTAGAAGTTTTGCATATAATTTTGTGTCAGTGTTCAGGAGTGAAATGGGACAGTAGTTGGCGGGAGTGTCTTACTGGTCTTCGGAAGAGTGACTACTAGGGCCTCCAAGGATTTGTTTGGGATTATGCCAGTTGATGAAAAGTGATTATAAGTGTTGTATAGATGTGGAGTAAAGAGGGAAGAAAAATGTTTATAGTATTCCTTGAGAATACCGTCAGGGCCGGGGGCCTTGTGCAAGGGAAGTATTTTTATAAATTTGAGGATTTCTTCTGAGGTGAAAGGTGCTGAGAGGGATTTGCATTGCGTGGGGGATATTGAGGGAAGGTGAATGGTCAAAAGGAAATTTAAAATCTGATGTTGAGTTAGAGGCTTTATTGGGTTTGAATCTTTGAGATTGTACAGTTTGACATAAAAGTTACTGAACTTGTTTGCTATGTCAAGGTGATTGCTTAATCGTTTGCCCTGGGAATTCTTGAGGTGTGAGATTTTTTTGTTGGAAAGTTGTCTTTTCAAGTGTTTAGCCATGAATGCTCCTGGTTTGTTGGCCAAAGTATAAGACTGAAGTCTTAGACGTTTAACATAGTAATCTCTTAGATTGTAAGCTCTAATGAGCAGGGCCCTCTGATTCCTCTTGTACCAAATTGTCATGTAACTGCACTGTCTTCTTTCATTTTGTAAAGTGCTGCGCAAACTGTTGGCGCTATATAAATCCTGTATTATAATAATAATAATAATAGTAATCGAATTTGGCTCAGAGGGGCTCGCTTATTTGATACCTAAGATCTTTAAGTGTTTCGGAAGAATTAGCCGTGGGGTTTTGCTTATTTACTATTTCTAGATACCGAATTTGTTTCAGCAGGGAATCTGTTGTAGATAAATGGATCTTCCTGACATACGCCCCCAGTTTTATAAAAAGACCTTGCAGAGAAGCTTTGTGAGCGTTCCATGTCATGGCATAATCATTTACAGAGTTCACATTATAAAAGAAGAAGTTCTCAATCTCGGATTTTATTTGGGGCTCAAATAAGGGGTTGTTAAATAGAGAGGTGTTCAATCTCCACACAGTATGTTTGGGGCGATTGATTAGGGGTGGCTAGTTTAATCGTTACTGGTGCGTGGTCAGACCAAGTAATCACACCCATTTTTGATACTGCTATGGATAGTAGTAAATGTTTATCTGTAATGAATAGATCTATCCGACAGAAAGATTGATGGGGAGTGGAGTAGAAGGTATAATCTCTTTCCAAGTCATGTAAACATCTCAAGGTGTCATACAAATCTTCTCTTTTTAGTATTGCTGATAATGAGGAGGTTCTGCATTTTGTGGGGCCAGTTGTATCGAGCATGGGTTCAACAATGTTGTTAAAGTCTCCACAGATTTTTAAAGGCGTGGACCTGTAAGAAGCTAATTTAGAAATGAAGGTATTATAAAATGTTCTTTGGGCTGTGTTGGGTGCATACACATTAACAATAGTGAGAGGAGGACTGCCTATCGTTACTAACAGGATTAAGTATCTACCATCCTCGTCTGATCTGCTTCACTATGGTGTAACGTGAAATTCACTGCTGCTCTAATGGCGACCATAACACCTCTTTTCTTTTTAATTTTGCTTGCAAAGAAACAATGAGGGTATCCTCTATGACTGCAGGAGGGCTGTTTAAGCCTAGAAAAATGGGTCTCCTGTACACAGAGAACATCAGTCTGGTCTGCTAATGCTTCCTTCCATAGGAGATTCCGTTAGAAGGGTGAGCTAAGACCCTTTGCGTATATGGAGGTGAATGAGGTTGCCGTACTAGATGGATTGAATTTAGGGTGCTGATGAGCGGAGAGAGATTATACCATTGAATTATCACAACTAGATACCTTAATAGAACAGATATTAATCACACACAGTAAAAATATTTGTGATAGCAGATACAATATACGGTACATATAACAGATCGCAATTAGCACTAAAGGTATTAGACTTGAAGATAAACAAATGTGTTACTAATTTCAGTAAAATAGAATAAACAACAAATAGAACAATGTCATGTGCATAGCACACTATAACCTGGGGGGTGGAAAAAGTTGTGGGAACATCACTCAGGTTGGAACCAAGTGGATGAGGGAACTGCAGATTCTTGTAAGCCTTTGTTTTCAGTTCATTTTAGTGGCCGAATTCCGGGAGTTGTCTGAAGTAGTGGAGGTGCCCTTTGTATCCGTGGTACTGGGAATGAGTGGTAGGAGACCCCAATTTGTCAGTTTCTTGTAACCATCCTTGGGGGTGAGGATGGGGATGGTTTGCTGTTGATATGTAACCAGGAGTTTCACTGGGAACCCCCATCTATATTCAATTTTGTTTTTTTGTAGGATTGAGGTGACAGGCATGAAGGCCCTGCTCATTTCCATGGTGGCTGGCGAAAGATCAATGAACAGCTTAATGCCATGAAAAGGAGCTGGCAGATATTTTGTGGCCCTGGCGGTTGAAAGGATTTGCTCTTTGTTATGAAAAAAGTGAATCCGGGCCAGTACGTCTCTTGGAATGTCAGCTGGAAAATTGGAGGGTTTGGCAATTCTGTGGGTCCAATCAATCAGAATATAACATGTATTTAAGCAAGGGAGAAGTGTTGAAATAAGTTGCTGTATGTAAGAAGTAAGCTTGTTTAATTGTTTCTGGGATGGGGTTCTCTAAATTTTATGTTATTTTGCCTCGATCGGTCTTCTAAATCTGCTAATTTCATCTTTATATGGTGAATTTCCTCAGTGTGATGATCCTGTATGTTTAGTAATTAATTGTGGGCTTTAGAGTAATCACACATATTTTCTTCCATTGCATCTGCTAACTTCCAGGCAATCTACTTTGTCATGAACCTGGGACAGAGAGATTTGTAAGTTCCTCTGCAGTGTGAGCAGCATGGATTTAAGCATGGATTCAGTGACAGGGTTATCTGCGACAGCAATAGCAGCCAGTGATGGAGTATGCTCTGTGTTGGGGACTCCATTAGTAACAGCATCCCAGAGATGTTTTTTGGCCAGAGGCTCTTTATGAGGTGAATGTGCAAGGGAGGTTGCTAATCACTTACCTCTGTCAGATGGAGATGTCTTTGTACTGGGATCTGGGGGAGGCAGAGTGTCCATACCTGAGGCATTGTCCTCTGCATCAGGAATTCTCTGCCCTGAGGGCAGAGTAGAGGGATGTCCCAGGCTATGTTTGGCCACAGCGGGGCTGCATTTCCCAGAGCCGGTGCCATCTTTTGTTTGATTCATGGCTGCGGCTGCGGCGTAGTAGTGGGTTAAGCTGTGCAGTGCTGGAGGCTTGTTTTTCCTCCTAGACACGCCCGAAGGTGTCCCCTATCCTTCTGCCCACTGAGTGTGCGGGTCATGGGAGACATCATTGCGGTGGGTTGCCAGTAATCCAGGCCATGGAGCAGAGCTCTGGTCCTAGGCCTCCATCCCGGTCCATGGATGGCCACGCCCCCCCCACCTGTTTGCACTTTAAATGGTAAAGGGGGGTCTCCTGAATTTGAAAGCAGCCATACAGGTTTAAAAGTGCTTCTGGGACACTATTATAGACCATAATCATTTGTGATTGAGGTGCCATCCCACTACCAGTACTTGGCCTTTCATCCAGGTGCATTGCTGGTGCTAGCCATATCACAGGGAGCTGCTGTGTAACTGCTCACAGCATGCTGTTCTGATCAGGGAATTTCATAGGTCAAAACTACAACACAGTAGCCAGCTAAACAGTGTGCAGATCGTAGCTGTGTGTAATCCAATTTCAGTTTCAGCTATGTGCTGTTTGTGCGTGTGGGTGTGTGGGGACGGCTGAGAAGGATATCTTGTTGCCTCTGCTCAGGCTGTTTACAGTGCAGAGAAGAGAGCACTTTTTTGAGTGCCCTGCCAATAATGATCCCTGTCCTCTCTCCTGCTAGCTGTGACCTCTGTCATCTGCCCTGCCAACATTGACCCCTTCCCTCTGTCCTGCCACAGTGACCTCTGTCTTCTGTCCTTCCAGTGGTGACCCATCTCCTCGGTCCTGTTAGTGGTGACCTCTGCCCTCTCTCCTGCCAGCTTAGACCCCTGCCTTCTGCTCTGCTAGCAGTGATCCCTGCCCTTCACCCTGTTGACCCCTGTTTTTGGCTCAGCTGACCCATATCCTCAGCCCTGTTGACCCCTGTCTCCTGCCCTCCTAATCCCTGTTTTTAGTTCAGCTGACCTCTATTCTCAGCCATGCTGACTCCCACATCAGGCTAGTTCTGGCCCTATGGTGATCAGGACTTATTGATATGGTGGTGATCAGGATGCTGATGTGGCTGTGATCATGACACACTGGTGTGGTGGTGATCAAGTCCCACTGGTATGGTGATCAGGACCCACTGGTATGGTAATCAGGACACACTGGTATGGTAATCAGGACACACTGGTATGGTAATCAGGACACACTGGTATGGTGGTAATCAGGGCCCACTGGTTTATTGGTGATAAGGATACACTGGTATGGCAGTGATCAGTGTCTGCTGGTATGGTGATCAGGACCCACTGGTATGGCAGTGATCAGGACACATTGTTATGGTGCACAGAACCCACTGGTTTGCAGTGATCTGGACCCACTGGTAAGGCAGCGATCAGGATAAACTGATATGGTGGTGATCAGGACCCACTTATATGGCAGTGATGAGGATCCACTGGTATGGCAGTGATCAGGACCCAATGATTACGGCGGTGATCAGGAGGACCCACTGGTATAGCAGTGTTCAGGACCCACATGTATGGCAGTGATCAGAAGACACTGGTATAGCAATGATCAGGACACACTGGTATGGCGGTGATCAGGATGCTGGTGTGGCAGCGATCAAGATACACTGGTGTGGTGGTGATTAGGACCCACTTGCATATACAGTAGAACTATCTGATAATAAATCTCACCATTTAATGCTTGCTTTGTTGACTGCCTCATGCTAACTGAAAAATGCTTTGGGACAGTGTAGTAAAAGAGGGGTAGAGTGTCTCCTCTGAATCATTCAGCCATATGTGTTTTGAATTGAAAGAAATAGCAGGAGATTCGATTACACAGGCTATTCACAGCATAGCAGTAAACAACGCTGAAAAAATACAGCTTCAAGGCTTCAAGCACCACCCCCTGGCTTTAAGTATATGAAATATAGTTACTATGTAAAAGTTAAAGGCTAAGTTCAACATTAAGAGCATGTTTCTAGTGTAAAGTTTGGGGGTTATTTAGCTTAGTGTAGAGCAGTGGTTCTCAACTCCTGTCCTCGGGACCATAGGCGTGCACACATAGGGTGGCAGGTGTGCCCGAGCACACCCTAATCACCCTGTACTGTGCAGATCCCCCTGCTGCCTGGCTACAGAGAAAGGGACTGGGGAATCTCTGTCCTCAGTCCCTTTCTCGGTCTCAAAAGTGAGACATCAGGGGTCTTTTTAGACCCCTGATATTTCACCAAAGCCCCCCAGCAGGGCTCCTAAAAAAAAATTGTAAAAAATAATAAAATATAATATTGCAAAAAATAATAAAAAAAATTGTAAAAAACAAATAAAATAAAAATAAACTACTGAAACCAATCTCTGCCCTTCTGACATATATACACTCACCCATGTTTATTTGCACTTTGTGGTGCACACCCTAATGAAATAGGCTGCACACACCTATGCTCGGGACCCAATAACAGGCCAGGTTTGCAGGATAACTGAAATGCATCACAGGTGATATCCTTTGCTGCTCAGTGATTGCAGTATTCTATTCTGCATCTCCCCAAGGTAATACTTAAAATCTGGCCTGTTGGTGGGTCCTGAAGACAGGCGTTGAGAACCACTGGTGTAGAGCTTACCAGTGAGCTGAGTCTATGCCAAATATGCTGTTTAAGGGCTTGTTGGCCCACTTTTATCAGCAGTGTGGACGGGTACCTCGAATCGCCGTAAAAAGGCAGCAATCTGCGGGTGGTCGCTAGGGGGTACGCGCGCACCCGCCGCACTCCGGAGGAGTGTGCCCGCGGCTCGGGCGGACCCGATGTCCCCTGGCGAGCTGCGATGAGCGGCCACAGCCAAAGAGCAGGGAACCGCTGATGTAAACCTGGCGGTTCCCTGCTCTGTCAGTGCAGGCGTAGGAGATCTACTGATCCCTGTCACTGGGATCAATTAGATCTCCTATGCCCATGTTAGCCCAGCCCCCCCACAGTTAGAACACGCCTAGGGAACACAGTTAACCCCTAGATCCCCCCCCCCAGGTTAACCCCTTCACTGCCAATGACATTTATACAGTAATCAGTGGACATTTAAATTTCTGATCGCTGTATAAATGCCATTGGTCCCAAAAAAGTGTCAAAAATATCTGACATGTCCGCTGCAATATCGCAGTACCGCTAAAAATCGCAGATCGCTGCCATTACTAATAAAAAATAAAAAAAATAAAAACCCCAGAAATTAATTCTCACCATCCGTAAACGCGACAACTTTTGCGCAAACAAATCAATAAACACCGATTGCAATTTTTTTTTTATCACAAATATGAGGAAGAATATAAATCGGCCATAACCAATGAAAACAAAATTGTTATATATTTTTTTTTGGGATTTGTATTTTAGCAAAAGTAAGAAAAACAGTTTTTTTTGCAAAATTGTCGCTTTTTTTTGTTTATAGCGGGGATCAGAAATGACGCAGAGGGGATCAAATACCACCAAAAGAAAGCTCTATCTGTGGGGAAAAAAGGACGTAAATTTTGTTTGGGTACAACGCCGCACGACCGTGCAATTGTCAGTTAAAGCGACGCAGTGCCGAATTGCAAAAACTGCTCTGGTCAGGAAGGGGGTAAAACTTTCCGGGGCTGAAGTGGTTAAACAGAAGAAATAAACAGTCCATCCGGATTTTCCAGGCACGAGTTTCAACTTCACAGCAATAACATAATTACTAATGAAAAATACAAAGCAACCTGGCTCTCTGGTCAGCACTGCTGCTCAGGCTTTGGCCTCAGTCCTCTTGACCCTGTAACCATGTCCATGTTTGGTCCACACTGTGCCTCTGCTGACACTCTCTTTGTCAGCTTCCTTGCTGCTACAGCCCACAGGCTGGTGTCCTCTGTCAGCTCTGACAGCCTGTCCTGTGAAGACATTCACACTTCTCCCTTGCATGCCTGGACTCCTCGGGAGGATGGAGCCCAGAACCCTAATCCTGACTCTACTACCAGCCCAGGACCCACCTGCGCAATCAAACTCCTGGCTGTTCCCAAAACCCGGTCCCAGGATTGGAGATTTCCTTCCACAAACCCTTGTCGGTCCTCAAACTAACGCGTCCACCCAGGACCCGACCATCATCTCAGTCCTAATCCCAAGACCCGAGGTAGGAGGGCTCCTCAGGTCCGTACGTTCCCTCTTCACACTTACAGAAGTGTCCTGTCCGACAGTCTCGACTGTCTCCTGTGGTCGGACACCCGACATCGTCGTTCCTTCGACTGTTTCTCTCACAGTCGTCTCCGTGTCACACCTGGTTTGTACCTGTACCAATGTCCCAGTTCTCCTGACTCCGGTTTCGGACTCGTCGTCACGACTGGTCTCTCGGTCCAACGAAACATAAAAAGTAATCATTAATACAATAACGACACTTCAACTTTGAGCACGGACCTTTTAGGCCTACCTGACAAATAAAGAAGACAAATTGGTGAAGT